>CM035794.1:39273552-39298552 GCA_020466265.1 Siphamia tubifer | reverse complement strand
GCAGAGAACAGATGTGAAATTCAGACACAAGAATGATCCTGGTAGCATATGAAGCCGAATAGATGACCGAATATAAAACAAATATCAAAACCACTACATGTTCCATCCATCCCCAGTGGAATACAGGGGTAACAACTGTCTCATTTTGGAGCCAAACAAGTCCACCAAAGCTTGCAAATGTATTTTTCTCAAAGCACAAATGTGGAGAAAATTCATTCATCATGGTACAGACAGTTTATATGTATTGAGATATGTAATATGTAGCCACTGTGACAGGCAATATATCAATATTTACCAACGTATTTACAATATATCAGCCTGTCAATTCAGTCTGCTCCTAAACTGGAAGATGCCACTTTTAGCGATCTGGCAGAGGCTCCACTGGGACTGATGGAGGATATTACAGAGCGTTACAGGATGACATCTCATATGCATCCTAACGTCAAGGGCACGTGCCTTTAAAGACAAACCTGTTTCCACATGTCACTATGAAGATATGTCTACATTCCTGAACATTTTTGCAAATGCATTGGGCCTGATTTGTTTTATATAAATGAACAGAGGAATGAGGTCTGACTTCACTGTTGGTGTTGTTTATTTTTAAAGCAACGTGTATCACACACACAAGGTATCAAATCAATAACAGGCAAAGTAATGATCTTCATTACCACAGCAACAGAAGACTAAGACAAACGTGTTAATAAATAGACAAAAAGCAAAATTAATTCCATCATATTGGTCTAATAATGAAGGAAGGATTGTTTAGGTCTACAATGAACAGTCCAAATAACATAAATGCAGATGATAGTTTAACAACTAATTCTACAACTATAATTAAACAGTTTTATTACCAAATCCAGACTTTTTTTGGTGCTAGCCTCTGATAGTAAAATATAGGACAACTGCTTCTGCAGAAGACCACCTCCAGTGTCCACCATATCAACTAGTTATGATGAAAGTCTTTTTTTTGCCCAAAAACTCCTACTTGGTGTGGTGTAATGGACTATCTGAGGATGGGTTATGAGATTGAGATTATGCTGTCAAACATATCAGTGTCAAACATTAGCAGGAAGTACAACACTCTGACCATGTGTAGACCATCTGTTTAACAGCTTTGATAACAGGTTTGTGAAGCAGTTGCTAATAAGTTCGTATCCTTCTTTCATTTCCAAACAGTACATTGTTTACTGAGTGTCAAGGACAGGTTTTTACAAACTTTGGGCGGTTGTCGCTCCTATGAGTTTTGTATTTTTTTCCCATGTATCAAGTGGAATTACTGTACAGCACCTTGGGTTCATTTCGGGACATACAACAAACCACTCTGCTGCCATGGTGATCTGTGATTAGACTAAGAGTTTAGGTTTTTGCATTAATTATACAATTTATGCTTGAAATGTACAATGGAAACAGGCAATTGTAGCCACCGATATTGTTAAAATGCTTATCTTTGTTACAAAAATGTGTTTGTGGTTCTAAAAAAAAGTAACTTTTTTGTCATAGTTGTAAGATAATTGTGCATTCCCTATTTTCCCTATATTCCCTATTTTAATTGTGTATTCCCTATATTTGAAAAATATCATCTCAGAGACCACTCTTATTGAGTTTATTTGTATTGTTCAGGCAAATACCCAATTTATTTATTTTTTTAATTTGCACAATAAATGATTCAAGGAAGAGGAAAAAGTAGTGTTACAATATTGATGCTTCTTTCAATAAAAGTTATTATTGCACCACTATTGTAATGTTGTTGTGGTTGAGGGGGTCTGGATATTTTTTTGTCCTCCAAAGGGAGGCTTGACAGAAAAAGTTTGAAAACTACTGATCTAGAAAAAGAATAAGGTAGTGTGAGCATGTGAGCAACATACTGCGGTGGTATTATGCAATGATTTATCTTTTGTAAAACCATTTAATACTTCATGCTGTTGTTGCCACAGAATATGAAGAAAACATTAATTAAAAAGTCTGGACAGATTGTGGCTTATAGGCTCTATAGACTGTATGTAGCTTCTGACTGAATGTTGACTCCACCTGTACACTTAATTATTCTTCCAAAAAATATTACAAATAAATGATAATTAATTACTGTGAATTACTTAAAACAAACATATCACTCTTCCTCTTTAAATAACCTGTTGTTGCACATAATACATACAGGAGCAAACAATCAATGTATCATTCTTCATTCGTTTTTGAAAATAAAACAAATTATTTCTTTCCAAAACCAAAATGAAAAAATGGATAACGGTGCATGTTTTCAGTTTTCTGTTTTGTGTTTAAGTGAATAATGGAAAAAACTGAAGCAAGTTGAGTAAACCGGAAATTACCGTGACCTGCAATGACTAAGATGGAAACCTACGTCCTACTTCAGGAAACTAGGAGGATGTCTCTAAGACCTGAAGATATGACGACAGGGGAAATTGGTGTCATATCATACCATAATGATCTTCAAGTCAGGTGGCAATGTTCCTTTCAATTGTTAAGATTCATTTCCAGTTTATTCAATTTGCTTCAGGTCAAAATTGGATAAAATGGGAAACGACTGTTATTCATTTTTTCTATTATTCATTTAAACACAAAAAGGAAAACTGAAAAAAATGCATCACTATCTGTTTTTTTTTTTTCATTTTGGTTTTGGAAACAAATAATGACAAAACAAGTTGGGTTTTTTTTGTTGTCTTATTTTTTGAAAAATGAATGAACGAATGCTACACAGATTGCAAACCACTAAGACTGAAGACAAAGTAACATGTTTTAACACTGACCATGATGCTTTGATGGTAAACACAGCTGGGACATTTTATTCAAAGCCGTAATCAAAAGTGTTCCATACATGACATGGACTGTGGAGGGCCCTCAATCCCACCAACATGCATTCCATGGAGCAGGGGTCTGCATTTTCCATCTGTCAGCACACTTAGAAGGTTATCAGTGTTCTGTAGAGCTTGATGATAGGCTGAATATTTGAATCAGGTGTGTTTGGAAATGTATACATCTAAAACATCCAACATAGTAGCTCTCTAGGATGAATGTTGTAGACCCCTGCCATGGAGGATACAGAGCTAAGAGACCAGGAGATGGATGGACCAATCTTTAGGTCAGCAGTTGCCAGTTAGTGATACTACTTGTGGTTGATGAAATCCACTGTAAATCTCTAAAGGCTGTGGATGTTGTAGGATTGTTGTGGTTTATTCATATCTACAACAAGGATGTGTTACAACTGTAGAGGAATCACACTTTTCTGCCTCCCTAGTAAGATCTACACCAGGGCACTGGACAAAAGGGTACAGTCAGTAGTTGAAACTCAGTTTGAGGCAAAACAATGTGGTTTTTGTCCTGGATGTGGGACTGTGGAGGGTAAATGGACTGTGCTTATAGAGCCCTTTTCCACCTTCATGGTGCTCAAAGCACTTTATATTAGCCTCACATTCACCCATTCACACACACACACCAGTAGTTTTCTAAGGTTCTGCCAGACCTACTGAGAGCCTAAGACAGGGTTCAGGGTCTTGCTCAAGGACACTGAGACATGTGGACAGCCAGAGCTGGGACGCAAACCGCCAACCCTTCAGTCATTGACCCACTTTACCAACTGAGCCACAGCTGTCCCTGTGGATCAGCTCTATACAGTTGCTAGGGTGCTGGAAGGGGCATAGGAGTTGACCCATCCAGTCCACATATATTTTGTGGATTTGGAGAAGGCTTATGGCCATGTCCCCAGGGGCACCCTATGGGGGGTGCTTCAGGAGTGTGTATAGAGTGGATAGCCACTTGCTAGCTTAACCATAAACTGTAGCCATGTTTGTCTTTGTTATCTTACATACATATTGGAATTGATTTTTACATGCAGTGTATGTGTTGTGTGGCAAGTTGTGCTAAGCTTGTTTGTAAAGTAAAAAAACAAACAAAAAAAACGCTGCAAAACTGCAGGATTATATTTACTGACTATAACAAAATGATGGGGGGTGTTTTGTGGTGAAGTCAGTATTTAGTTTTGACGTGTTACTTTTAAAACTTCTCCCAGGATGTGATGGTACTTCTGCAGTTTTACACCAACATACCAACACTCATTATTTTCTGTCAGTCCATGCTCTGGTGGTTCCAATGGGCCGTTTATTAAATACCCAAAAAGGCAAAAGCTGAATAATGGTTTGTCCATATTCAGTACAGTATCACAGTGTGTGCTATAAGCCTTATGTTGCATCTCTCACAGCTACTTTTGAAACCGTTTCCCCCTCACGGCTTTTTATTTTGATCGACAAACACTCAGCTTTTTGTGTTGTCACAGATTTGTATGTTTCACATCCTCTGCTGGGTTTTAGGTGTTTCCTTTATACTGTGCTCTGACTTCCTGTGGGTGGAAAAACAAATTTTTTTAGTCAAGTCCTGTACTATAAATAATGTCTTTTATCATTGTTGTGCTTCTTATTAGAGAACAGAATAGTATGCATTTCTATTAACGCATCCAGCCATGCAGAACTGTAGTAAAGGTTATTTAAAAATGTCACATTGCTCACGGAGAAAGCACGAACAACCATGCTTTCCATCGAAGATAAATAACAGAAGGGACTAAGCCAAAAAAGATTAAGTATAAATCGTAATGACGAAATGATTGTTTTTCTGCATTTGAAAATATATTAAATGAAGTAATGGTCTTTTTAAAGGTCAAACCTTCTGTCTTTGCCCATGCTTTTAATATGCAATCATACAAGTTTGATGTTTTTACTATTTACTATTACTATTTTACTATTATTATGTATTTACTTTAATGATGACAACTTTGGTTTTGCTGTTATGTTTTTTATGTTCATGCAAAAATCTGTGAATTTGTGATTTTTAGTCAGATTGGCAACTGTATAAACAAATAAATAAATACATACAGAAACTGATAGACAGTGAGACAGATAAGTACAGACAATGAGCTCAGCGTTGTGATTGTTTCTCTTTTCTTTCTCTGTTCTTGTTTTGCTGTCAGTCCTTCTAAACTACCATTACTCACTGTGTGAGACTGTGATGGTTAAATTGCAATATATTTTTTCCCTTGGCAACACCAATCTGTCACAAACATGATTTATAACAACAAAAGTACATAGTTGAATGTGCATGTGTGTATTATTTCTGCCAGGTCAGACAGTCATAGGTGAAATTGATCTGACTTTTTCAGTTTTCAGGCTACTAGTGGCAAAAGATTTCTTCATGTGTCACTTTTAGTTTTTGCATTATGTTACATTAGATTAAAAATGTATCCTTTGTAAAATGTTGTTTATATATATATATATAAAATCATCATGAGAGGCCTTTTCCATGAAGTAAATTTTTGATCAATCTACTTTCCTAGGGCGTACAGGCTCCAATGAACACACTGTCATCTATATGGGATAATTGGTATAACTAAGCTGATTGGACACTAGCTCTCTTAACTCTAGTGAAGTGATCCGGAGCCCATACATGTGAAAGACATGTAGAAGTTAATTAGAAGCAACATCAGTCTAACCCCAATTATAAGAGCAGTCTGAAATGAGATGGAGCGGTGACAACAGCAGCAAGAAAGGCAATGTGAGTTTCAAAACAATAGTATCATTTTAAGTGGGTTGAGCAATTATGGAAAAAATCTAAATTAAGATGAATTGAACTTGTTACCTATCTCTCTCTCTCTCTCTCTCTCTCTCTCTCTCTCTCTCTCTCTCTCTCTCTCTCTCTCTCTCTCTCTCTCTCTCTCTCTCTCTCTCTCTCTCCCTCTCTCCCTCTCTCTCTCTCAGCTCACGTTTTTCTGGTCCTATAATTTCCAGCAGAGTTCATTACATTTCTCACAGTTTCATTAATGTCAGCAGTAGAAAACCCACACAGGAGGACACTGCTCTCCAAGCAGCTTCTTACTTAAGATTTGCAAGTTACCAAGTTCACACAGTTTAATGATATGATAACTCTGATGCAGGTCAGACTTTCAGTAGTAAAATTAGTGGTGTGTTCCCCACCCACACAACATTGACAGCTTTTTACATTACTTACAGTGGCTGCTGCTGCCTGAAAAAAATGTCTAATATCCCACCTCTTCGAAGGGGAGGGAGGAGGTGGCATGGTATGTCGACATGTATTCCTGTTGGGGCTGTGTGTGTGCAGGGAGAGGGGGGGGGGGGTCAAGTCAATCAAATGTGTATTTGAAGGGGAAAAAATGGACTAGCACATTCAGCAACTGAAAAGGGGTAAATGTAAGTCTGAACGTAATGATACCTTCACCTGATAATGGTAGGGTCAATTCTATCCTTACAACATATGGGAAGATAATCTAAATTACCCATAACTGAACTCATTATATAATGCAAATAAGGTTGCTTCAAACTTGGTGTGGACAATTTGAGTCTCCTGAAAAGTTGGTAGTGTTATGTCACTACCATCCCTATGCAAACCTACACCTTTGACTCTAAGACCCCCCTGGATTCTGAATGCTAGTGATGTTGGAGGGGAAACGGCAGTAGGTGGTTGAATGAAGGTGGCGATGGGGTCAATGAAAGAAAGAGGAAGAGCAGATAGTTTATTCAAATTGAAAGGCACTGTTGCACTGCAGATAATCTGAGAGACAATATGTCAGAAGTGTACATGTTTAAAGTGATAATACAGACAACTGAATAATACAGATAACTGAATAATACAGATAACTAAATAAATGCAGATAACATAATAAAAGTATTGAGTTTGCATTTTAGCTCAGGATTCTTAAGTTTATTAAAGTCCAAAAGTCCAAATAATGTGTACTACTACATATACAGTATCAGTACTAATTTGTAAAATAGAAGTTAGCATGTTAATATTGCTGTGGACAACATGGTGGTACAGTGGTGAGCACTCATACCTCACAGCAAGAAGGTCCTGGGTTTGACTCTAACACCACATGGTAGGAACATTCAGTGTGGAGTTTGTATGTTCTCCCCCTGTCTGCGTGGGTTTTCTCCAGGTTCACTGGCTTCCTCCCACCATCCAAACACATGCACTGATAGGTTAACTGGTTAATCTAAATTACCCATAGGTGTGAATGTGAGAGTGATTGTTTATTTATATATGTTCAGCCCTGAGATGAACTGGTGACTTGTCTAGGGTGTACCCTGCTTTCACCCGTTGTAGCTGATATAGGCTCCATATGACCCTCATGACTCCAGTGAGCATAAAGCGGCTCAGAAAATGGATGGATGGGATTTCTTGCTTGCTTTTGTGAAAGTCATAATTGTCTGGAATGATACCCATCCAAAGTTTAAAGTCTGTTAGTTCTTACTTCTACTGTTTAAGAGTTACAGTACAAATAGGAATATGTCTGTTCTCATGTCAACTCATGTTTAGCATTTAAATTGGCACTAATTTGGATATTTATCTGAACTGCTGAGGTGAGATTGATATAAGAAAGAAAGAAAGAAAGAAAGAAAGAAAGAAAGAAAGAAAGAAAGAAAGAAAGAAAGAAAGAAAGAAAGAAAGAAAGAAAGAAAGAAAGAAAGAAAGAAAGAAAGAAAGAAAGAAAGAAAGAAAGCTTCTTTCAGTAGTTTTATCAAATTGTACCAAAGAAATAACAATATCCAATGGACACATAATAATGTATGTCATTTTTCACTGACATGCTCAGAACAAATTGTGCATTTTGCAGGTTTTCTGGGGTGGTACAGTCACTGGTAAAAGCCTTTTATCATTCAGAGTGCCACTTTTTCCCCAGTATTAGTTTGTCTTGTGAATTGTTGTGAATACGGAGCAGCTGTTATCTGAATGAGCTGAATGTAATTGGTGGACAAGAATAATATGAGTGTATTAAAGAGACAATCTCACATGGATTCTTGTCTGTTACAAATATTGTGTGTTTAGCATGCTAACAGGGTGGTTTCTAAAAGCTAAGTTAAGCATTTGAATGTGGATGTGTTGCTTATAGTGTCTGCTAGCTAGTGTGGCACCAGGTTATTAGCCAAAGATAAATGCAAATAAACATATGAATACACTAAAAACAACAAAACAGCAGGAAACCCTCCCAGACCTCATTATACTGTACAGTATACTGTTATGGTTGAAGTTTCAATAAAGTGTTTTTTTGCTGACAACAATAATAGGATATCATTGTTAGTGTTGTAAACTGTAAAGTGACTATCATGCCCCCTGTGCTATATTGTAGTTACTCAGATGAGAGATGATGAGACAATGGTGAAGAAGACACCGCCTTAAAAGATTTATTAAAAAGAGATGGACATCACACAGGCACAGGTTCTAGCTCGTGGAACTCCTGGACTTCATCATTTTCAATACCAAGTGTGAGATGCTAAAGGGGGGGTTGTAAGATCCACATCCCGACCCTGAAGGGCAACGACCCAGTCCTCCACATTTGCCATTTACTCACATATACTGGACCACATCTGTCTAGAAGTCACCACCAAATTATAGCATTAACTCATTGTTCTAAATGTAGACAATGATCCTGAACATAGCAACACCTTAAACAATTTAAGGCCATTGTTTCCCAAAATTGATAAACTGAATAAAAAAATTCAGTTTGCCGTTTTTGTTAGTCTCTTCCTTGATCAAACTGCCACAGTCAGCTCTTTTTGGGTTTTGTGTGATACCGAAGACACACAGACACAAACAATTACTTCCCTTTTGAAATATAATATATCATAAAAGACACATCAAATGTTTAAACAATGAAAATATGTGCTAGAATGAAAACTGAGAAAAAAAAATTGTTTATGACATTACAAATCATTACCCTCTATTTTCATTTATATTTTACAAAATGTCCCAACCTTTTACCCCATCTCCTCAAGGGGTATTGTTTGTGTTTTGATTTCTTTGTTTATTAACACAGTAGCAGCAAAACTATTGGTTGAATTCATACCAAATTGGGTTTATATTGCCAGTGACCCAGAATAGATGTGATTATATTTCAGGAAAAATAAGTCAAAGTTTTTTATACGTAAGTTTTTATAAATTTATTATGAATTCTTTTTAATTCCCCCACATTTACTTGCAATCGACGACATTTCAAATTCATTAATTCTGTTTCAATTTACTTCAAACTTGGCACATACATAGAGGCGATTGATATGCTGACAACACACACAAAGACATCAGTTGGATCTATGACAAAATAAACTACAACACATGTGAGAGATGGGGTTTGTTGTGCCTAGAACCACTTTTTGGGAATGAGGTTTATAATATAACGAAGTTTGCCTTGTTCTCATTTGCATTTATTTATATGGTGAGAGAACAGTGAGAGCTAACTGAGGCTTTGTATCAACCATTCGTGGTTGGTGAGCATATTAATCTGTCATATAGATTATATATAGTGTGACAAAATAATCATGCTTTCTGTACAGAATGTCTGTTCTCTGTAAAGTTTTAGTAAGTGTCATTTAGTGATGTCAAGCAGTGAAAGTGCAGATTCCATCCCAGTAAATGTCTCCTTCAGCCTCAGGTACAATGGCCACATGTGGCAGGACTGTACATGATGACTCTCTCCCTCTGTTGTTTTGTGTTTCTCAGTTTTGCAGACATATAGACCTGCTACAGACTCAGGGCAAAGCAGCGAGTGGAGGCACCCATGTAATTGGAGTCAGTCGAGTGTTATTGGCTGGTGGTAGAGGCACTGCTTGAAGGTAGACATCCAGGAATGCCAAATGGATCAAAAAAGAATAAAATAGAAAAAAATCAACCTATGGGCAGAAACTCTGTAGATAAAACACCATCACACGTAACAAGAAAAGGAGGAATATAGATTTATATACGTTGATACTCTAGCTGTCAATAACATCTGTGGCTAATGTGTCCTTTTTTGGGTTTTGTCTTTGACTTTAATGTAGTCAATGCATGACTATGACTATGACTACAGCCTTGTTTGTATTTCACCCTTAATTTGAGCCAATCGCATTTTTATTTCCCTTCAGCAAACCAATCAGTTCCAGTGTCTGAGCTTCACCCATGTGTATAATAAACTGTCAACCAATCACATTCAGGCCTGGGGGCAGACACTGGCTTCTGATTGGATACTGGGTGTGGATATTCTTTTCCTGTACATTTAATATCTGATCCCATAGTCCCATTATACTTCTGTAGAAAAACTATTCATTTTGTATTCCTTTCACTTGGTTTGAAACCTGCACAAGAAACAATTTAACATGTCTCTGGCAGATTAGCAGGTCAAAGAGTAAGACAACACTGTGCTGTGTTCTCCTACTGTTGAGTTCAGTTTTACATTATCTGACAACAAACTGAAAACAGTGTTTGAAGAAGAAATTACACTAACACTAGAGAACATGATAATATCAAAGTAAAAAAAAACTACAAATAGCTACTCCTAGGTTGTTAAGAGGGGTCACTGAGTGCGTTTCATAACAGATGCCATTATGGTCTACAACAAGTTATTTCCATTTGTTATTTCTCGTCAATGTTGATATAATTGTTGGTGAGTTGTGTATCAGATGCAATGAGAGATGGTGTCCATTTAGCTGTACAAGGATTGAGGAAGTGATGGTTTTCTCATTGATCAGTGTATTTAACCTTGAAATAACCTCATACAGACTATATGACAACAACATGGATGCTTGTGTTTGCCAGAGGTGGTCAAAGTACTCACATTCTGTACTTAAGTAGATGTACAGCTACTTGTGTGAAAAATAAAGTACTAATTCAACGTATTTACTGAAGTAAAAGTAAAAAAGTACAACTTCTGAATTGTAATAAAGTAAAAAGCAAAACTGTTTGTTTTTGTTTTTTTGCTATGGATAAAATAATAGTTATTTAACCAGGAAAAACCAGAACATTTTGAAAACATAGAAAGATAAAGCCTTTAAAAGTGAGTTACTGTGTAGGCGTTGTGTTTTATTGGGTCATGTTACTCAGTTTTGTGGGTAGAAAGTAATAAATAGGAAATCTAAATTGTGAAATAAAAAGTCAAATTGTAAGATAAAAAGTCAAAATTATTATAGAGGATGTATAATTTACTGATTTACGACTTGTTTTTCATAGTGTTACATTTGTCTATACTCTTTACATTCTCAGAATAGACTCATTACTTTTCTGAACTAAAGTATACAATACTAAATTACATTTTTAATTTAGTAAATTATACTCCACTAAATTTTGTATAACTATTATAGTTATATTATATTATAACTAAAGTATAATATTTATACAAAAATGGAGGGAGTAAAAGTAAAAAAGTTGCCAGAAAAATAAATACTCAAGTAAAGTACAGATACCTAATAAATGTACTTAAGTATAGTATTGAAAGCACTTCTACTTAGTTACTTCCACCTCTGATATTTACACAATTTTACTAGAAATATAAGGAGAGAAAGGTTAAATCCCAAGTCATCCCTTACACCTACCCTCTGTGTGTAGTGGTAGTGTTGTCCCAATTCTCATGTAGACAGAGGGGAAGGACTAAGGTGAATGGCCGTATATCCCTTAAAATTCAGACAAACCAGGATAACATTACAAACAGGGAACAGAGGGGCAGAAGACTTTTCCCATAATTCTGTCAAAAAGTGCAACAGTAACAAAAGAAACACATAATTGTACGTATGTTCTTTGTAAAAAAACAACATTTGATTGATTGTTAATGCTGTTTTAATGTGTAATTGATTATATTACAATTGATAATTGCAAAAAGATGACCCATGCAGAGATGCTTACAGCTACTGGTGTGTGCAGGTGAATACAATGTTTCTCAGATGATACAAAATTATACAAAAATACAAAATTGGAAAGAAAGTTTTTTCTCTCTCTCGTCATCCGAACCCGCTTCATCCTCACTAGGGTCACGGGGGTCACTGGGGGCCTATTCCAGCTACGATGAGTGAAGGCGAGGTACACCCTGTATGAGTCTCCAGTTCATCTCAGGGCTGAACATATATAGACAAACAATCGCTCTCCCATTCACACCTATGGACAATTTAAGTTGCTGGGTACAGTACCTGGTTGTCATAGTGCTGTGGTGCACTTCCATGTCATCTGCTCACAGGTGCTAATAAACTCGCTCATTGCTGAATTATTTTTTTTTTACATCAGTTACCAAAGAATACTCCTGGACTGACCGTGGTGTAGTTTTGGGCTGTCATCATGTGGATTGATGTACTGATATATTTACTGTCAACTTCCACATCTGTATTTTGTAAAACAGATGCAGGACAGTTGATGATGTAACAGGTTGCAAAGTGTTATCCCATTTCTTTTGGGGAATAATTTAACCCCTCCCCCTTGCAACTCATTTTCAACAGAGAAGGGGAGAATTGGGATTGTAGTTGTGGAAAAAAGGTCTTTTCATTGCAGTTTTGTGCAATATATCATTTGCGATAAGCCTGAAAAAAAAAAAAAAAACTCTTGCCAGCGCAAAAACTTTTGTGTTTAACCTGTAGTGGGCCCTTTATATAAGCCTAGTATAGGTACACTATGGTTTTAATTAGTCCTCATGTTGACTTTCCTTGAGGCATAGGCATTTTGTTTATTTTTATGTCTTTCATGTCTTGTGTTTTTATATTTTGTTTTAAGATTGTTTCTGTAGAAAAGTATTTAATTCTGTATTTAATTAATGGCCATATTTTATTTTCCTTTTGTAAAATAAACCTGTTGCCTGCTCAAACGTTACACTAATTGTAGCTTTATTAAATGACATTAAAAAGAAATCACACTTTTACTGTTTTCTGATACAAACAGGTACATATATTCAAATAAGGTAAAGAAAATCACACACATTCAAGAGTTCTCAATTCCCCTTCAGTACAAACTCCAAATGGAAAAATGTTAATTGACAACAACAAAAAATCTCCTCTGGGTTTTTTCCTTTTAACAGTCAACAGCAAAAGAAAAAAAGAAAACAAAAACTTCATAATTGGAAAAAAAAACAGCACACAGTTTGATTCCACAGTCCAGAGGAAGAGAACAACATTAGGCTACATCTGGTGTGTGTGTAACATTTTGATCCCTGACACTTATGCAAATGTTGATTTAAAAACATTTCTGAGGCTTTTTACCAGACAAAATAATAAAATGATTTATTGTTCAATTAATATATTACTAGTGTACACTATAGCCTACAGCCATATTGGCAGGTTATTTACGCTGATATGAGGCAGAAATATTACTGGGTGGATCATTTTTTTAAGTCTCAGCACGGAGTTTCACTTTCAGCTCTGGAGTGTTAGTAGACCAGGGGTGCCCAATCCTGGTCCTTGAGGGCCACTGTTGTGCATGTTTTAGATGTTTCCCCCTTTCAGCACACCTGATGGTCATTATCAGTCTTCTGCAGACCTTGATGATAGGCTGATCATTTGATTCAGGTGTATTAGATGAAGGATACATCTAAAACATGCAGGATAGCGGCCCTCGAGGACCAGTATGGGCACCCCTGTAGACAATAGGCTGTAGCACACACACTGAACCAAAAGGCTAAACTACTTTGACTACATCTCTCTTTCTCTGTATCTCTCTCTCTATCTCTCTCTCTCTCTCATGAAGCAACATTCCAATGTAAGGGGGGATCAGTGAGGGGGGCTCGACCCTGAACAACGACAGCTGCTCCAGCTCTACTCATTGTTTCTGAAACTGGTTGATGTTGACAACTAATTAGCTGGCCCATAATTGTCTTTAGCTTAGCTAGTTGACAACCAGGCTGCTTGTGGCTGTAAGTATAAAGGTTTTATCTGAGCATCCAAACATTCGCAGCAGCTGTCTGGAGTGGACTACCTTAACTTTAATTGGACTTTGCATAACAAGCAAACTGGGTTCACCTTTAGAAAGACATCAACAGCTGCCTCCCCTCATTCTGTTCTCATTCTTTCCTCTCCTTTTTTTGACACCCCGATTTTTGCTTTTTGTGGATGATGGGTCACCCCTTAACCAGACTCGCCAGATGGTATCACAATACCATGGTATCACAATACCATCTGGGACCCTTCCACAAGCAGTCTGTTTTCAAAGGAGGGGTCTTATCTAAAATCCTTGCATGTGATTAGTTGAAGAATCTGTCCATCATCTTGACTGATGCACCTTCAGCCACTCACGTTGAACTCAAGCTGTGACTCAGAGCGACAGAAGAAGAAGAGCCATACTGACAGCAGACCATCAAAACAAAGGCCACAGTATGGCTGCACCTAAACAGACCAGTGTGTTGTCTGTAAATGATCATTGTCGTATGTGCATGAAAAATCTGAGGAGAAAAGGCAACTTCTGCAACAGCCAGTGGATATTCCTTGAACTTCACTATGGAAAACAGGTAGACCAGTCATGGGAAGTCCCACCCGGTGACACTGATTGGCTCCTTCATTTTTCAGAAAGCCTAAACTGCAGAATACTCAGATGGTTGCGTGAGCCTAGCGTATTGTCTGGTGAAACACAGCCAGATGAGGTGAGACAGGTTACTCACCTCCAGCCAGGTCATTCAATCTGGGCTCACTGACGTGTCAGCTCTGGGCTGCGTGCAAAAGAGGTATGTTACAGGTGCGTTCCTGAACCGTGGGAATTTTTAAGTTCCTACAACATGAGGTGTGGCATTGACGGTTACTTTGTAAAAGGAGTGCAACATGCGAGATGAACTTTGGAAACTCAACACATTCAACAAACCCGGGCACATTTCCAGTTGTTTTCACATGGAATCAGGAAATAAGACCCCAAAGGGCTGGTCCATGTCCACCCCATTCTCTATGCTAGTGGCTTGGCTGCATCACTCACTCAATAAGGTATAAACCTCATTGTTTGTACAAATCTGTTTATAGTAAAATGACGTTTTTATCGTCAAACAAACACTTGAATACTGTCTCCTGAAGCGAGATACACAGAAAGATAATCATCTGTTTCCATCCTGATTTTTCTTTTTCCTGACCAAGGACAGCAAACGCCAGGTCATCTTATGTTTTATAAGATCATCCTGTGGTCTAAGGTGTGTTGAGAGTGAATTTGTCCCAATAATTACTGAATGGGGTAGCAAAACTATTGGGTGAATTCATACCAAATTGGGTTTATAGATTGCCAGTGACACAGAATAAATTTGATTATATTTTGGGACAAGTAGGTTTTTATGAATTTTTTTAAATCTGTTTTTTTCTTCCCATTTATTTCTAATGGGCAAAACTTGCCTGGGTACGCTGACATAAGCACATGTATAGACATGATGACATCAGCTGGTTCAATGCCAAAATAAGTTACTATACACATAAGGGGCAGGGTTTGTCATATCTGGCACTACATACACCCATTTTCTACAAGTTAACAGAGCTCCTTGATGTCTCAATGACCTGTAACACTGTTTTAGTGCCTCATGCTTTCATGGAAATGAGCCACAGCTGACTCCGCCCCTCTATTCCACATTCTACCGAGAGGAAGAGAAAGAGTTAGAAGAGGGAAAAGAAATGGAAGCTGAAAAAGTTGAGGAAGAGAAAAAGAGACAATAATAATGGCAGATCTCTGAGTCTGAGCAGGTAGGGTGGGGTATTCAAATTAATCTATGCATGTGATGTACAAAGCATAGAAAATCCAAAACGGAGCATTTTCATCCCCCTCCAACAAGAAATGGATCAGGACAAAAGGAGAGTGGATGTTTTTTTTGCTTTGTTTTGTTTTAATAATTAAAAGGTCTCTACATATAGTCCCTGTAAGGCATAACAAGATTAGTGTGGATGTTAGATGTTCGATAAATGTGGGCCCTTTGTGTTAGTCAATGCTGAAGCTTCTGCAGATGAGTACCAGTGTTATTTGGAGAGAAAAGATGACAATTAAACAGGTTCAATCATACAAAAAACAAACCTTTTAATCCTTTGTTTAGATCTTTCTTTGCTCTGAATACAGATTCATATTGACATCTGAGGCAGAGTGAGACCTCCTCTTGTATTAGAGAATAAACATATGAAGGAAATGATAATCAGAGGAAATTAGGAACATCTGCTCTCAACTAAACATGCTTGTGCTCGCCTGGGTTTTCCTATTATGTTGTTGTTGTTGTTTTCCATCTGCGGCTCCTCTTTCTTTTCATCTGTCCATTTCCCTTCTCTTTCATGTTCCTGTTGTTTTGTCTCTCCCTCACACTCTCTTTTTTAGTTTTTCCCTCCTTCTCTTTCTGGTATGAATTTATTTCCTTGGGTTTTCCTTAATGCTTCATGCATACCCACTCATCCACTCATACGTACACATTCACTGAGCAGTCTGCCAGGCTGTGATTAGAGAGGCAGGATGGAAGGGATAAAAAGAGGAAAAGAGGCTCAGATGCTATGAGCAACAAACGCAGTTGATAGACTCTGTGTGTGTGTGTGTGTGTGTGTGTGTGTGTGTGTGTATAATTGTTCAAGCACACTTTGCAGCTACATTTTAATAATTCAGTTCAGTTGTTTTCCTTATTTCTTTATTCAGAGAGACAGAAAGACATACAGGTGTGCCAGGTTGATTGATTTCTCTTGGCCATCGGGAGAATTCTCCGCCTTTTATTTTTCTCTCTCTTTTCCTCCTTTTTAGTTTCCTTCCTGAAGGTAAAAAAAAAAAGATTTTTCTTCTCATCAGTCCTTCCTCAACTCCATATTCTACCTCTCAACAGTACAAAAAAAAATCCATGTGGAAGGTGAGAAAAACATGACTCAAACAGAGCTACTCAAAAAAACAGACCCCAACCCTGATTATTTAAAACCAAACTGCCTGATTGACGAAAAAGGCTCCAAAGGGAGACATTTTGGATCTATTACATAGTTGTCATCAATTCTTGCATTACAACCAAACAAATATTGCATTCAGGCACTTCTTATCATCTTACAAATCACATTTTCCTGCTCTGGAAAATGTGATTTTCACTTCAGCTTGCTGCTACTCATGAAACAGTTTTTATATCAAGTTAAATGAAATCATGCATGAACACAGCAAAATACACTATTAGAAGTTATGTAACATATACATGGATTTTCTCTTTCCACTGTGGTTTTATTGAGGTTGATATCTTATCACTCCCAGCCATATTATCTAAAAGGAGATCTATTCTACAAACATACAATGTTATAACGTTGAATGTCAACTGCAAAGCTCAGCAAAGTTACAAAACATGAAGTATTTGGCTTGTAGGTCTGACATCACAAATGACTTCCGGGTCCAACGAAACATTTGTTCATAATGACAGAGCCAGTAAGCATATTGGCCATCACCTTCTTTTTTAGTGAGGTGTCAACAGCAGTAGGAAAGGGTCTGAACTCATTCAACTTAAACCGTGTTAGTGTCGGTGTGCTTCAGGGTGGTATTATATGGGGCGAAGTCCAGGCATCCTGGGCAAAGAAAAAAGAGATTGTCAGAGATCAACGACCATGAACGTCAAGAGGTAGGTATGCTACTGTAATTAAATGTCAGTTGAACTTTTGCATGTATGTATGGAATATTTAATGTATTAATTTCTATGGTTTGGGTGATGCAGTTATGGCTACTTCAACATTATGTAATTTAGTTTTTGTATTGTGTTGCTACTACATTATTTAAAGCCTAATTGAGCTCTGGATGTCACATGACTTTTAGTTGTCAGGATGCCATGTTATCAGTCAACATGACGACCACGGCACCACTGTTAACATTATGGCAGTAAACATCTTTGCACCATCGGAGTGGACATCTCACTTCAGTTTGTGTGAAATGCAGAAATTGGACAGATTAAATATAATGGACCTGTATAATGCCCCTGGGGTGCTTTTCAAAAGTATCTCTCCAGCTGAAGAAGACGTCCCCAATTTGCAGTATGCTGACATCTACAGCTACCTCATCAGCTTCCCATCAGTTTACACAGGGAACTCTCTGAGAGCGTATAAGAGGCTGGAGGTTTACAAATGGACTCAGTCTGACTTAAATTCAAACATTCAGTTGTGGAATATTAAATGCCAAAACCAAAAAAGTGTTAAATTATCCCAGTTTAATAGGAAGTGTCCCATTAGCATCATTTTTTTTTATTAGTTGTGCTAGTTACATCTGACAGCAGTGCAGATAACACTGCTTGGATAGAAGGGCCTCTTGAGTTTGTTTCCATGTAGGAAAAAAAAATTCACACTGTTTTTGTTGAAGCTGTGTCCTTGACTCCCACAATTATTTTTGCTGTAACTACATTCCCAAGTGTGTGTTTTTGTGATGTCTGTGCTACCATTGCCAGCCAATCTACCAACACCATTACTGCCGAGATGGCTACGTCGACTTTTTTCTTGCCATGTGTCATGTCATGTGTTAGATCCAGTTAACCACACCCTTGTTTTTACTGTTAGCCAACATTAACTGTGTGGACACAAGAGGCAGGAGGAGAACGGCATTTATTCATTCTCGTCTCGTAAATGGACCGTGAAATGTTAATGGGCATTTGTTTAACTTATCTGACCAACCACAAAGTTTTCTATAGGTCCTGACCAAGCGTTGTTTTTTAATGTGAAAGGGGTGAAACTGTTGTTCACTGCCACCCTTTTTACACCTATTTGTGAAAAGTTGTGTCACAATTGTGATTTGTTTGTAAACCGAGGAACACCTTGTATGTGATTCACTGCACTTGAGATTTCCCTCAGCAGCCTCTTGCTCTACAGCATGCTGCATTCTTCAAGTTTACCACCTCTGGCAGGTGTGCCTTAACCCTCTGACAGACTTAGACATGGAGCTCTACCAGCACTGGATGACTTTTGCCTTGGATGCAAACATCTGGGTCATCTTCCTGCTCTGAAAAGTCAGAGTTGTTATTGTCATCCTGACACAGGAAGGTCATGGCCACTTCCATACGAAATTTGAGGGACTGTATTATGTTTTTCGAGTGCCAAAAACACTGAAATCGGCAGGGAGATCGGTAGAGTGTATTAGCATGGACAGTGTCCATTTCTTTGTCCAGCTACTCATCCAGTACTATCTCTTCAACAATCATTTTATCAACATGGTCAACTCCAACCATTTTGGAGGTGTATTAATGGATAATACTTGGTCACAAGATGGTCAGTTTCTTGTCCCATCTCTGGTAGATGTTTTCTGGCAATCTAGTATGAACAGCAGACTCCATTAATACAGCAGACATTATTCATACTGGTTTATTGTCCTACCACTTCAATCTGCTAATCTTTCCATCCTCAGTTGTAACTTGTGTTGAGGTACCTCTTCCATTTTTTTCCCTTCATTTTTTTCATCAGCCAGTAGGTTCTGCACTGCTGCAGTGACCCCATTCTTCATAAGTTTACCGGTTAAATACATCTCTTTCTTCATCATGTGTTTCACACCTTGACTGGATGTGAATAGCTGATCACAGTGCGTTTATGTCCCCTGACAGGGCTGTGAAAGGGAGTCTTCACATCCACTACTGTCCTCCTCACTGCTGCCTGGCCCCTCTTGTGGGGTGTGATATTCATTGATGTCTAACAAATCTTCCTCCTTTTAGTTGTCTTCAGAAATTAAGCCAAACAACTCTAGCATGTGTACGCATAATAACAACCCTCTGGAAAAAAAATCGAAATCTATGTAGATATATTTATAAAGCATGCCACATCTGCGTGTAATGTAGTAAATATTTTTTTTCTACCAAAATAATCCCAAAATATAATTTCAAAACTAACTTCCTTTGTCCAAATTTGTGAACATGTTCAACAAAACAACAAATTCTTCAAGTCAACATGTCCTTCTGTCCACATACTTGTACACAGATAAAAGCTTGTGTTGGATTTTATGACCCTCACAAGCGGGCCTGGCTTGTGCTCCCGCTGGGTGCATTTCCTCCGTGGTGGTTTGGCGTAACTGGCTCTGGGTCAGCCAGGAATGGTCAGGGGCGAAGGTTGGTCTGAAATTCACATATGTGGATGCCAGGTCTTAGCATAATATAATCACTGAGCTTGACAAAACATTTAAAGCCTTATTAGTATGGAAATTGTACCTGTGGACCTGTGGTAATTTGTAATAATTTGTAGTAATTACACATGCCATCTGTGATCCTGAGTGTAAGTGCAAGATCTGTAATTTGGAAAAATGAATCATTCCACATTCCACTTATTACCAACCCTATTCAGTAAACACACAGACACGTTTGGTTCCTAAGAATCAACATATCTGTAATTTGCAATGTTTTTCTTTCTTCCATGTATTTATCCAACCTGTTTGCTATTTGAAGCCTGTAGATATAATTATATTAATTAGGATATAATTCACATCCTGATTATGATAAATAAAAGTTTTAAAAATGTTTTAAGTGCAAATTCAGGACGCTCATTTTCTAACATAACATGGATATTTACTGAGAGAGCAAACTTAGATCCTTCAGAATAGGGACATCTGAAAACATAAGATAATACAAGGAAATTAAGATATTTTTCTGTGGAAGTAGTGAGGGAAAAACTATGGATTAATAGCAAATAAAAAATAAAAATAGGCTGCTTGCTTAGTCTGTGCAAATGTGTCATGTGAAAAACTGATGTATGGGATTATTGTATTGTCCCATACATTTTGAAACCTTAACCAACCTTTTTGTTGCCCATTTTTACAGCCCTATTAACAGCTAACTTGGCAGCTAGCAGAAAAAACATGACAATTTCCATTTGTTTCTTTCATACCATACCATACCATACCATACCATACCATACCATACCATACCATACCATACCATACCATACCATACCATACCATACCATACCATGCCATACCATACCATACCATACCATACCATGTCACTCTTTCGTCCTCTCCTGCATCAAATTCTGAATCCCCATTTCTGGCTAACATCTTTTTTTTTTTTTTTTTTTTTTTTTTTTTTTTTTTTACAACTTTTTATCCAATCATTTCATGCGTGGTAACTTGTTTTGCACCTCAGTGTTTCTGTCTTACTTGTACCTTCTGTTGTTACAGAGCAATTTTCCAATTATGGGATCAATAAATTACTTATATTCTATTCTATTCTGTAGCTTGTACCTATAATCACTGATCAGTTCAGTTACCTACAAAACTACAATGCTGTTTGGACAAAACTGTTTTGCAGACCTTATGCAATTTGCATATTTTTAAAAAAACCCATTATTAACAACATTAACATTCACAAATACAAATCTCTGATCCATAAACCGAGTAGCCACAGTCACACGGTTATTCAGTCAAAATGAAGGATTTCACTTCTTCACTTCGGTGCATCTGTTCATTTCTCCTCTCTAGGTCATAAAGCAGGCTACATCTGTTCATTCTCTCTATATAGTTAAACTTCTTTCTCTGTAAATGTATACATTTGTAAACTGTACATATTAAACATTACATTCCCTACTACAGGGGTCTTCAGCCCTGCATGTTTTCGATGTCACCCTGCTCCAACAAACCTGATTAAAAGCAATGGGTTGTTATCAGGCTTCAGCAGTTTGATGCCACATGTATGTACCATACCAGAGTCCGTACCCAGCCCTACATGTGTTTTCACGTGTCCAAGTACGGTGGACTCCAAAGTTTGCTTAATTTTATCCACGAGAACAGGAATCCATTTGGCTGGACTCAGATATGATACTCATGCATGGAACATTTGCATTCATATGGATAAAATTAAGTGGTTTTTGGGGTCCAACATACTTAGATATGGTCTTGAGTATGTTGTGCAAAAGCCAATGTAGTAATAAACCAACCACAACTGAAACGGCTCTGGAAAACTGGCACCTGAAAAACTCAAAAAACCTATAGTTTTGTTCTACTACAGATTTGTTTGTGCAAGTACTGTGATATATATCTTTTTGTGTGTAGTCAGTAAACTTACAATTGTAAAAAAAAAAAAAAAAAAAAAAAAAAAGGAAAAGCAGGTGATAAGTTAGAACTAAAACTGTAAGTCTTGCTTTAATTCCCATCCATAAAAATGAATTAAATAAACCTTCCTACCTCCTTCCCCACACCCACCTCTTTGTTCCTCAGTGACATAACATGTGATTACAGACAGAATAATAAAATCTGGTCTGTGTTGTAAAGTCACTGACAGAAAGAAATGAAATCAGCAAAGTTTTTATGTTCACAGCTGCAGAAAAACACAAATGGAATCAGGCCACAACAAACCCACAGAGATCACACACACACATTTATTGCCTCTCCACTGAATACACAACACTTTTATCTTCTTTCTCTCTACCTTCCTGCCTTTTTCTTGTCATTTTCTCTCTCTCAGAGGATTTGCCTTCATCCTCTTTGTCAGCCACTATGTGTGTGTGTGTGTGTGTGTTAGTTTGTATGTACTGTATTTGTATGAGTGTATGTGTGCTTGTATGTGTGTCGTAGTTTGGGGAATTATGACACAATTTACAAGTTCACCTTGACTTGAGCAAAACGGAATTATTCTGCTTCTATGACAAAGACTGCGCAGCTCCATTTTAATTCAGATTTTCTACTTTCCTTTTCTCTGCTCTCATTTATCATTATTGTTCATCAAATCAGCACGTAGAAAATAAAAGGACAAAGGTAGCAAAAACTAATAAAATATACCTGTAAAATGCATAAATGGTTTTAAAGACAACATGTGAGAAGACAGACATGTACAATAGAGGCAAAAATCACTGTTGTGGTTGATGATATCAGTTTTTTACTAAAAAGTCTGTTGTAAGTTGTGCTAATAAATCCATAAACATTGAAAGAAAAATGAAGATCATTTTGAGTGTTATCCTCATTTTTTCTATATTTGCCGTGTGTTTTCAATGCATCTCTGCACATCTTTGATAAATAATTTTATCCTTCTCCATTTACCACTTTCCAGGTTTTCCTTCCAGCTCCTTCTTCTTTTCTCTCCACTCCTGTCAAACCTCTCTTTCTTCACCAGGTACAGCAGAAAGAAATCACAATTAGGCCATGTTCAGACCTTGCATTAACATCAATTTTAGTGAGGCTGATCACATGCAGACAGCATGAGAAAGGTCTGACCACCCTCACGTCATATTTGGAGGTGGTCTGAGACATATTTGTCCCAAGTTCTCTCTCAGTCTGAACAAGTAGTATGTCCTGGGATGTACTTGACCATTGCCTCCTCAGATGAGGATTATCACCTGAGATGACAGGATTATTAAAGAATGTCTGAAATGACCCAAAATCTGACAAAGATGTGCTTTATATGTGTATTCATCTACTGAATACACATATAAACTTCCTAATCCTTAAGCAAATGTTAAACAGGTTCTGAAGGTTTGATGATTTAGTAATTACTAATGTGTATGTCATTAGCAAGAAAAAATAAAAAGTTTGAAAGCTGTCCTATTGATTTTAACATATGCTTGATTGATTCACTCCTTCATGAAGTAACAGATGGAAAACAGATGCTGCTGCCTCCAAGCACCACAGTCAATTCAATTTGCAAGCAAACATTACAAAGTCAGTCTGTTCAACCTGAAACTAATGTGTGATATATTTTAGACTATGGATGTGCTGTTTATTTAACAATAAATATATTGTACCTAAAAGCTGACCTTAATTTTTCATCTTTAGTCCCTAGACAAATTAACACCTCTCTCTCTCGTCTCTCATCATCTGAACCCTATCCTCACTAGGGTCATGGGGGTCTGATCCAGCTACAATGGGTGAAGGCAAAATATACCCTGGACAAGTCTCCAGTTCATCTCAGGCCTGAACATATATAGACAAACAATCATTCTCACATTCACACCTATGGACAATTTAGATTAACCAATTAACATATCAGTGTCAACACCGCAAATTTAATGATACTTAATTCACATTGTGATTCAAATTGGCCGCCTACAAATTTTACCTACTTATATTTCCAGGTAGCCTGGAAGCCTGTAGCCTGTGACATCAGTTGAGGAAGACTACTCCATTTTGCTTGTGTGGAAACACAGCAGGGACAAGATCTTACTGTGGCCCATGGCTCACTTCCACTGTCCGTGGTTCTGCAGACAGTGCCATGACTTCCTACATTATGTGCAAAGTGCCATGGCTTGGTCTCAGGTGCTACAGCTTGGGACACAATGCCAAGACCATGGTACCACAGTCGGTTCCGGTACTGGCTTGCTACCGCGGTATCATGCCCCGGTGCCGGGTCGGTACCAGGTGCTGGATCCGTGCCGTACTAGGTGCTGGGCGGTCAGTGCCGTAGATCTGACCCGGTACCAGGGTCTGATACCAGGTACAAGTCTGGTACCAGATGCCGGTACCACGGTTCCAAGACAGTATCAGAACCGACATCTGGTACTGGTCTTGTTACTTCGATACTGTGGCACTTTGCGTCTGGCACATAATGTAGGAAGCCACCGTCTGCTGTCTCTGGTCACAGAACCACAAGCAATGGAAGTGAGCCATGGGCCAGTGGCCACAGAGGCAGTACTAACATGCCACAGGAAGTGAGAGATGTGCCACAGGAAATGAGCCACAGGCCACAGTGAGATACAGGAAGTGTACCACAGGCGATACCAGTGCCACAAAATGCATCCACTCTTTCTCTGGAAACATGAATGACATAAGCAACAACAGCAGTGATTCCAGCAACAATTTAAGTGATTTTTCCAGTAGAAATAGTTGAAGCTACAGGTGATGCAGTTGAAGAGGAAAATATTCTTCATCAATGTCAATTTGAGCCATATGAGACAGACGAGAGATGATTTTTGTATGAACTTTTTAGAAAGACAAGTAGAAATGAAATGTTTACCTGAACATTTGTTTGTTTTGTAGCATTTGGCTTAGTGTCAATTGATTTATATATATATATATATATATATATATATATATATATATATATATATATATATATATATATATATATATATATATATATATATATATATATATATATATATATATATATATATTCTTTTTTATAACATATGAAGAAATGGCTGTTAGTTTTAGCCCATGTTGGATGTGAAAGTTCTGAACCACTATGATGCAGCCAGAATTTTTTGACAGACATAAATAGTGCCAGTTTTCTGAGTTTGTGTTGTTGTGTGTAACTGTCTTGTCTGCCAAAGTTAGGATATACTGTTTGTGCTTTTGTTCCCTGCATATGCTGCAGGATCTATTCAACTTCATGTTCATAAAAGTGCCAGCTTCATTATGTAGT
>CM035794.1:39068552-39271052 GCA_020466265.1 Siphamia tubifer | reverse complement strand
TTCACTTTTATTACTCTGTCCCCCAAAGGGAAGGTGAGGGTATTTCTAAAAAAAACCCAAAACATATATATATATATATATATATATATATATATATATATATATATATATATATATATATATATATATATATATATATATATATATATATATATATATACATATATATATTTTCTCCTATAGGTTTGAACATAGACAGTGGAAGGTGATGTGAGTGATATGATATGAATTTATAGTCTGGAGACGGTCCATCTTAAGCGTCCAGTCTTTCAAATTGGTCTGCACGTAATAGGCCAGCGCTATGACCAACCAGAGCAATGAACAATGTGACATATACAGAGCAATGAAGACAAGTCTGAACTAGTGTCTATCTTGTTGTTTTAACATCCTATAGGCTAGGCTAATTAACGTTAACACACCGGTAACAGTGGAGGAAAAATATCCAACCGGGTCCATTTACATGCTGCTTATCCGATCATAGACTGTATATACGTTCCTACTTCTTCAACCCTGTCATCATTGTGCTAAACCTGCCCTACAATCTCACTACTCAAATGGAGTGTTGTGATTGGACCAGTAAAATTTTACAGGTCCTGGCTGAGGCTCTATGGAACGTCACTAGACCAACGATTCAGGTACAAGGCTAGTTTAGTAGGCTAGGTATTTACTGCTGTGGTTCTATACAAACATTTTTACATACAACATGATGTACATCCATTGAACATCATTCTTACTCTTTCTTTCTAAATCATAACAACTAATTCTGACTGGCTTACACAAAACTCCTGACTAAATCTGAATCACTAATTTGACCTAGTGACCCTTTGAAACTGCTGATCCTGTTGTATCTAAATAATTACATTTTAGTCTGATTTGAATGGGTGTCATCTGCTCATCTGTACGCAGGCTCTGGATCCTTTTCCTTTAAAGTGTTTTTGACTCACTGTCATGGTTGTAATGTTGCTTTGGGATTTAGCTCATTTTCAATGTGTTTTCAGGCCCTCATGGTTATAATGTTTCTCTGGGGATTTAAAGCAGTCCTGTGATATTTGAAATGTATTAAAGGATTATTGGGTTATTCTTTTCTGCAAGGCAGCAGACTGAGTCAGCCAGTTTAACTGATGCTCCTCTGCAGCTCTGCAGACGATTCAACTAGTTTTCTTCAAATACTCACAGACGGATGATTTTTTTTTTCAGATGGATGATTATTAATCATCTACACAAATCAATCTCTGTGATTAATATATGAGCACCAGAGATGGCAACCAGGTGATTTCTGTGTCGGAGATCTGGAAATCTAATAATTTCCAGATCTCCCCATTACCAACCTACCCTGTAAATTTCATCAAGCTCTGTCGATAACTTTTTGAGTTATCTTGCTAAACTAACAGACAGACAGACAAACTCTGGCAAAAACATATCCTCCTTGGCGGACCTCTCTTCATTTGAAGGGTGAAAGTCTCCCTTGGTGGAGGTTTGCACTCTCAGAGTGCTTTTCTAGTTTGTAATTTTTATCAATTATTAGAAATTTTAAGGGACCCCATATTAATTCCAGGTGACCCTACCTGGGGTTGCGACACCAAGGTGGAAGAACTCCACTTTATATTGTTGGATGTATGTAGTGGAGAAAAGAAGGAAAATAAAAATGGAAAAACACATCAGGTGCAGTGGTTAGCACTTGTGCCTCACAGCAAGAAGGACCCTGGTTCAATTCCCACACCAGACCTTTCTGTGTGGAGTTTGCATGTTCTCCTCATGTTGGTGTGGGTTTTCTCCAGGTACTCCAGTTTCCTCCCACCATCCAAACACATGCACTGATAGGTTAATTGGTTAATCTAAATTGTCCATAGGTGTGAATGTGAGAGTGATTGTTTGTCTATATATGTTCAGCCCTGAGATGAACTGGAAACCCCAGTGAGGATAAAGCAGGTTCAGATGACGAGATGAGACATCAGGTGGAGAAGTAAAATCAGATTAATTGTGACGTTCTGAGATCGGACCCAAATGCAGACAGCGCACAAATCACAGTTCAATCACTTTTAATCAAACTGTAACTAAAACAGATAACAGGGATAAGGCTCGAGGGGAAACGGAGTCCAATGCAGGGTTCGGTAACGGGGAGTCGAATACGGCAGGCTGTGAGCCGGGTCAGAGTCCAGAAGCATGGGTCGAGTACCGGGGAAGCAGACTGGGACGTGGTCGGGGACAGGCGAAGGCTCAGATCCGGAAGTCAGAGACGGAAGCGTGGTCAGACGGAAGCAGGGTCGAAGTCGGAGGCAGGCAGAACTGGGTCAGGAACGGAGCACAGGCAAAACACGAGAGAACAGACAGATAACAACGCTGGAAGGTCTTGACAATCAAAAACGATCTGGCAAAGGACAGACATACAGAGCAGGCTTATATACAGCCACCTGATCGCTCACAGGTGTGAGCTCACAGGTGACAGCAATAAGAATTAGAGTAAAGGTGACAGAGACACACAGGAAACAGCAGG
Source organism: Siphamia tubifer (assembly GCA_020466265.1). NCBI lineage: Eukaryota > Metazoa > Chordata > Actinopteri > Kurtiformes > Apogonidae > Siphamia > Siphamia tubifer. The sequence goes on along the minus strand of CM035794.1, from coordinate 39,268,558 downwards.
AAAAACAGAAAACATAGAAGAGAGACAAAAACAGAAAAAGATAACACATAATCATGACATAAATTCCTTTAAACTGACAAAAGTGCTTTAACCAGACATCTTACTGATGTATACTTTTCCCTTTTTTCAGTATTCCATTGCTGTCAAGTATTAGCTAAATAAATGTCACCTGATTTGAGAGCAATAAAGTCACTTTCAGTTTAACAAATGATTTATAAGATCAAACAAACACACACAAGTGTGTGTGTCTCCCTCTTGCACTTGACAATGACAGAGAAACTATTGGTTTTAGATCGTTCTAGTCATATAAACAGAACCAAATATCCATCCATCCATTTTTCTAACCATTTATTCCTCCTGAGGGTCCTGCTGGTGGCAGAGCCCCACCCTGAATGTGTCCACATTTCATCACAGGGCACCAAAATTATTTAATAAATTAAAATTACAGAAATGATGCAATTATATTATACAATACACCATTGTTCATAAAGTTGGAATAAGTTTGGTTTCAGACACGTACCTCTTTTTATTTCTATTTGTACACATCATTAATAACCTTTGACGAAGTACCAGTTACACTTTATCTATCAAAAATCAATCATCACAATCATTTCATGAGAAGAGGTCAAATAATGAATAAAATGTTTTCTTCCTAGCCTAGGATCTAGACTGTCCCCAGTGGCCGCAAACTGCAATTGCTACGGGGGAAAGTCTAGAAAGTCTAGGCGAACTTGTGGGCGGGATATCCGCTGTCTGTCAAGTTTTCTCTTTACACAACGCCACGCCATTGGATGGGTAACCAGTCTGAGCCAACCAATCAGAGCGATGAACATGGATTTCGTAGACAGCGTCACCGGAAGAACACACCAGAATGTAGTCTCAAAACGAGTGCAGCAGCTTAGCTAGGACTCCCGTACACTATTTGGCACCGGCCGCTTCGGATCTCCTCCGGGTCGCCTTTGCCGAGTTGTGCTGCTCGTATTCCCAGTTTTTCGGCCTCTTGTAACTGGTCACCCATTAGGGCTAAAAGGGGTGACACAACGATCACCAGCGGGTTGTGCAGACCCATGCGTCGTCCCACTAGCGGAGCCAGCTGATAAATCAAACTTTTGCCATACCCGGTGGGCAAAACTCCGACAACGTCCCTTTTTTCCAAAAACAGCTTAAGTACCGTTTTCTGCTCCTCTCGCAGGGAAAACTGTAATTTTAAATCACCTAGCGTTGCTGCCAAAGCCAGCTCGAATGGTTGTTCCTGGTGATGAGCCATGTTGTCTAGCAGCTAGCAACTGGTGTTACGGCAATGCGTGCTAGCTGCTTGCTAGCTGCTACGTCTCTGCGACTACAACATTACGTGTCGTATTTGTGTCGTCATGAGGCAGGGCGGGCTCCAATCCCGCCCCTCGCGATTTGATTGGTCCGACCCATTTTGGATTTTCAGATCCTAGGCTGTCTAGTCTGTCTCCCCGTAGCAAATACCATTTGCGGCCACTGGGGACAGACTAGATCCTAGGCTATTTTCTTCAAACTTTATGGACAACAGGATGTGTTTGGTTATATAGTATATGGAGTTTGAGTAATTATGCAGTTTGCAGAAACACTATAGTACCTTGATTTTATTTTATTTTATTTGATTTAGTGATTTATTACAAACATGCAATTAAATGTAACATATATTTGGACAAGTAAAACATAAGGAAAAGTATGAAAATCAACAAGAAAGACAATCTTAAACAGTCAAACAGGACAATATTTTCATTAACATGTCCAGAAAAGGGTTGGAAGAAAGTATGTTAAGTACCTAAACTTCATCCTATAATTAAGCAGCATTTTTTCAACTCCAGAAAATGTAAATGATTTAAAGAATGGTTTATGGTTTCTATCTCTGCATATACCTACTAAAAGGAACTAAAGCTAATAATTAAAAAGTAATAAAAAAAAGATGATATGTGTGCATGTTTTCATTAACTGTATCATGAATACATGATCAAAGTGAGCAATGAAATGTAAATTATCCTAATCTCCAATATTAATGTAGCTGTTTCTCTCTCTCACAATCACAGATGATCTTAAGTGAAGATTACATTATCACTGCATAAATGTCATGTTTTATAAGCTGCTTATGCCAAGTTGTATTTTTTTTTTTTCAGAGGAAGGTTGAAACGTCACATATTAATGCCTTGCTGCATGTGTGAACCAATCCACATGCAGTCTGTGGAGCCTCAGTCCCCTGCTGCTGGACTTCATGTCTGCAGATGTGAGGTGAGGCTGTGATCAAACATATATGCAAACACACACTGACATAAAATTGGCACCTCAGGAACATGAACAGTGCACTCTGCTGCATGCTGATGTGATTACATTAAACCACTGTGCTGCATATGGATGCTGATTATCTCCACAAACACACAGGATGGAACGCACTGGAGAGAAAATGACTTACTGCTGCACTTCAATTATATGTCCATTAACCTGATGTTTCATTGTGTGTTATAACATAAACCAACTAAAATATACTGAAACAACAGTAGTACCATTTCCAGTAATAACAGAAGTGTATCTAAAGTTTCATGTTTAAAAAAGCAAAATGTCTATCTCTGGTGAACACCCTAGTTTGACTGGAATAGACTGTCCACAAGCTGCATTTCTTCAGTTTGTCTTCTGTCTGTGTTTGTGCCACATTCTCTCATAGAATCTTTGTGCTGTTCATTGTGTATTTCCTGTAAGTACTTAAGCAGATGTCTGATTAACTTGTTCCAACAAAAAGGTTAAGGGAGGGCATGAAAACATTCTATCTGGCAGGAGTTTTTAACACATACATAATGCCTTTTATGGTAATGTTTGCTAAGATTTCTGAAACTCCGTGTTGGAGATGTGTTCCAAACTGTATGGTAATCATTGACGTTATTTTGGTTTAAATACTCCAGAATGATAATAAAGGGTCACATTTGTTCTTCAGACCTACATTGAAAGTGTTTCAATGATTTTTGTCCACAACAAAGGCACAGTCAAATGTGTGTATTAACTACAATATTATAATGAAATGAATAAAACCAGAATGACTCACAGAATACTTATGCATAGGAAAACACCTTAAAGGGTTATATGCTACGTTAATATTCCAAACTAACAGCCAAGAGGAGGTGTGAACCATATCACCTACACAGCTATCAAAGCTATAAGCAAATTAACACGATGTTTTCACCCTCTATAACATCTGAAATACCACACATTTGTGTCGTGGTGTTATCAACTTTTCTCCTCCAAACAAAAAGAAGACCACAGAATTGGTTAAAATAGCACCAGTTTGAGTCTTTAACATGACATTTAACAGAGCCCTCTAAACCAGTAGTTCTTAACCTGGGTTTGATCGAACCCGAGGTGTTCAGTGAGTCAGTCTCAGGGGTTTGGTGGAGGTGAAGACACACCTGACTCATGTGATTCATGATGACATGCCCCACTTGGCCATCACTGGTTACAGGTGATCACGTTACATTTCTTGGCCAGTCTGTGCTACAAGGAATTTGGTCCACTCAGTAGTCGACCTATGACTGTCGTAATAGTACATCATGTGATTTCTTTAATATTTTAAGCCACATTAACTTTGTTGAGCAAAAGAAAAAATTTACAACATGGATTCACAGGTATAACATTTTTCATAACCCTAGTGAGGATAAAATGTGTTCAGAAAATGAATGATAAATACAATAAACAAGTAGAAAACCACTCTGAGAGCGCAAACCTCCACCAAGGCAGACCTCCCCCCTTCCAACGAAGAGACGTCCACCAGTTTGTCTGTCTGTCTGTCTGTCTGTCTGTCTGTCTGTTTGTCTGTCTGTTTGTCAGCAACATTACTCAAAAAGTTATGGATGGATTTTTATAAAAGGATGTATTGCGAGTGACACAAGGAACAAATGATTCCATTTTGGTGGTGATCCGAAAGAGATCCTGGAGTCTGGATAACTTTGAAATTTTACATTGTGGTAAATGGTGAATACATTTCAAAGTGATCCAGAATCCAGGATCTCTTTTATTTTTGATAATCATTTGTTCCTTGTGACACTCAACCAACAAATCCTAAAATTTTGAACAACATTCATCCATAACTTTTTGAATAATGTTGCTGACAGCAGACAGAAAGACAAACAAACGCCACCAAAAACAAAGTGATTAGTTTGGTTTACAATTCCTGCATGCTATTGGTTTTATTCTTTGAACATTCTTTGATATTAATGCACGGTTCAAATCTTATGCACCAGTAAAACATATACCTATGTCTTGAATAAAAAATACATTTAAAATTTTTTTTAAAAATCACATTTTATTTTTCAATAAAGAAGTGTTCAGTGAATGTGCATACAGTACAGTACCTCCAACAAGGTTAAAAACCACTGCTCTAAACACGAATGGAAGTGTTCAGTCATTTATGAACATTTTAGTGTAGTGCTACATACAGGCTGAACTGCTTTAAGATCCTCCTTCATTGGCAGTGCTGTCCATGGTCCTGATCCTACAGCCCTCAGAGATGGGGAGTTGACTGGTTTTACTGGTCCTGTACTGGTCCTCATGTTTCTCTACACCGTTTTTCTATACAATAAATAACCGGAAGTAGAATGGCCCCCGTGACTTGGGCAGTGAACGTAAAGCCATAGACAACTAGTGCCAGTAGCGGATGCATAAGTGGCCAGACAAAACTTGTGAATGACTAATGCTATGTGTGAATCTGAGAAGATATGTGCCATCATTGGATGCTACAACAACAGGAAACAGACAATATGGAAGAAGATAAGTTGAAAGAATGTGTCTGAGAAAATGGTCGGCATTCAGGAAAAAATATTTATTAAGGATCCTTAACATATTCTGACACAACACAGGCTGTTCTTTTCTTTTCATGTCTTTGATTTTTTTTCCCTTTCTCTTCTCTCTTTTCTTGTTCCTCATTAGAGGAAATGTGTTGTATTAAACGAAAATGTTCAATAAACAAAAAGTAAAAAAAAAAAAAAAAAAAAGGTTGGAATTAAATATTTGTTTCAGCAATAACTATGAAATTTAATAAATATATATGATAACTATTATATAAAATTATATTACAATAGGATATTAAATTGGGATTTAAAGAATGAAAATAGTCTGTGAAGATACATGGCATGATGACGTTCATTACAAGCTAATGTTGACATGATAAGGCTACAGCATGGTTTTAATAATAATAATAATAATGATAATAATAAACTGTATTTATATAGCACCTTTCAAAAACATAAAAGTCACAAGGTGCTTTACAAAAACAATAGAGGCAGAAAACACATAAACAGCATAAAAGGCATAAAACATACAGTAAAACAACAGGTCGACACAGACCTACAACAGTAAAAACAACAACTCAAACTAAGGCCAGTTTAAACAGATGGTCTTTAGCTGCTTTTTAAAGGTGTTCACAATCCGCAGATCTTACATTTTGTGGGAGAGTTTCACAGAGTGGGTGCCACAACCTCAAAGGCACAGTCTCCTTTGGATTTTAGCCTAGAACGAGGAATTACCAGCAGACCATGATAAGAGGACCTCAGAGACCTGCTGGTGACATAAGGCCGTAGCATATCTCTAATGAAGACCAGACTCTGACCATGCAGAGCTCTGTAAGTGACCACTAGAACTTTAAATTGGATTCTAAATTTGATGGGTAGCCAGTGGAGAGCAATTAAAAATCGGGTTGACATGGCACCTTTTAGGAGACCTGGTCAACAGCCTGGCAGCAGCATTTTGGACCAGTTGTAGGTGATCCAGAGACAATTTGCTGAGGCAGGCAAAAGGAGCATTAAAATAATCCAGATGTGATGACACAAACGCATGGATTAACATTAAGATTTTTTTTTTGTTTCCTTGTAGATATTCAAGACTATTTTATTCATCGCCTGGCCAGTGATGACCAGCAAAAAAAGAACTACAGGTCATTTAGAGAGGGTCAGAATTACCTGAGCTCTGGATGGGGTGGGTAAATCCTACACTGTGTCTCACATATGTCCATTATATCATCTATGATTGAATTGGAGCATTAGACTTAAGCCAGTTTTTGTTATGGCCTTCTTCCCTGCCACCAGGAGAATCTCTACCAGGTATTAGTCTTCTTTGTGTATTGCTTCTAGCCTAGCCACGCTAGACCCCCCTCAGCTAGATGCTGAGCTCTATTGCGGCTTATTATCCTGCAAAGGGTTTTGTTTTTGGTTCAGTCTGGTTATCTCCATGATTGTTTCTTTGTTAACGCTCTAGAAGTAAAACTGTTGGTTGAATTCATGTTAAATTTATAGGTTGCCAGTGAGCACGAATAGATCACATTACATTTTGGGAAAAGTAATACAAAGTTTACATTTTTTAAATAGTACATTTTTAAACTCCTTTTTTCTTCTCTCATTTACTTATCATGAGTGAAATTTCAAATGTCTTTAAAACCAATTTTGTTCACATTTAATTCAAACTTGGCACATATCAAATCCAATTGTATTCATGTAGCACCAAATCATAACAGAAGTTATTTTATGACACTTTTCATATGATGAGCTTGGTTCTGAGGAGGACAGAGAGGACGAAGAGCAGAGAAGTGGACAGAGAGGAAACTAGAGAGGAGGAGGAGCAGTGTCAGTCAGCAGTCTCATAACTCAGAGCAGCCTGATCCATCCTAACTGTAGGATTCATCTAAAAGGCTAGTTTTTTCACCTCGTCTTAAACATACAGAGGATATGAGCCCCTGGACCACAGCAGGGAGGTGGTTCCACCTTCATGGCACTTATAGCTGAAGGCTCTAGCACAGGGGTGGGCAACTTCAGTCCTCATGTTTTTGATATTTTCCTCTTCCATCACAGCTGGAAGACATGACATCATTATCAGGCCTCTGCAGAGCTGGATGATGATCTGATCATTAATCAAATCAAGAAAAAAGAAATATCTAAAACATGCAGGATCCTGGCCCCAGAGGACCAAGATTGCCGACCTGGGCCTGTCCTACTTTTAGAGCTTCTAGGCACCACCAGTGAGCCTGCATGTCGAGAGCATAGTGCTCTAGATGGATTGTATGGAACTAAAAGCTCTTTCAGATAAGTATGGGTATGTCCATGAACAGCTTTGGACTTGAGGAGGAGTATTTTAAAGTCAATCCTACCTCTTACAGGAATCCAGTGCAGAGAAGCCAGCACAGCAGAAATACAGTCTCTGATCCTAGTTCTAGTCGGTACCTGAGCAGCAGCATTCTGGGTTAACTCAAAGGTCTTTATGGACTTTTTGGACCACCCTGAGAGAAGTGAATTACAGTAACCTAGTCTGGATGTAATGAAGGGATGGACTAATTTTTCTGCATCATTCTGCGTTAGAATATGCTTACTTTTAGCAATATTACAAAGATGGTGAAAAAAAGGTTCAAGAAATCTGTTGCATGTGTGAATTAACAAAAGACAGAGACAATTGAAATCTTGACATCACCACACACATAGATATGATTACATCAGCTGGCTCGATGCCAAAATAAGCTACATGTGCGAGGGGTTAGTTTGTTGGTGTCTGTGTTGCGTTCACTGGCCCGGACATTCAAGGGAGATGGCTGCATTGTGTAAGGTTTTGAAAAGACCACAAGCTAGCTATGTGTCCTCACTCGTGTGTAATTTATTCAACAACAACACCAACTGCAATAATAACACTGGTCTACAAATAAAATACTCTTGGGATAAAGCTAAAGGCACCAAAGAAAACGCAAGTCTTAAATGCTGGTTGTGCTCAAGCTTCCAAGATAAGTCTTGGGTCAAAATGTGAAATTCTTTGAAAGAGAATAGGTTTTAGTCCAAAGGAATATTGGCCTCAGATCTACCTTCAAAAGACTGTCTGCACATTATCAAATCCATTATACACATGCACATAAACCACCATATATGGTGAAAAACACACCATCATTTTATATATATATACATACATACATACATATATATAACTTCCATTGGATGTTATGACCCTCATTCCCAATTACATGAATTTACATGAATAGCACATTTAATGCCTTAAGTAGAAACCTAACAAAATTGTAGAGCAGTGTAATCTAGGCAACACACATGCACACAACTCCCTCTAAGACTGTAGAAATGATTAGACATCAAACAAAACAGTGCATTACTTGTTTTAAATAAAACCTTTGTAAATGTATTAGCTTTTTACATAAAATATGTAATGATTTTAATAACAACCATTTAAAATAAAATATTAAAGAAATTGTTTCCTTAATTCCTAAATATAAATGTAATTATAATGTACTTATGTATTTCAGTACTAACACTTAATAAGCTATCATAACATCTGAAAACAAAGACTTCTTAATGACCTGTCACACCTGGAGCCACTTGTTATGTTTGGCTTTAGCTCAGTTTTATTCCTATTTTTGTCTGCATTAGGTCAGTTTCTGTAAATGGAGGGGATTACTATTGATGCAAAACTGCATTTTTTTTTCAATACACTGGCTTAAAAACAGTGTTATAAGAGGGGTGTTTCAACCAAATGGTGGCGAAAACCAGACTCTTAAGTATATAGTCATAATGAATGTTTTTATTACGGTCTTTAATTTGAATCTGTGTTCATGTAGTTAATCATGACTTTATTTCACTGTGTGGCCGGTCACACTGTTAACTGGGCATCTTGAGGACTGTTAGCTCACATCTAGCCAAAGCACAACTTCAACTTTAGTGTGAGGTTGCGTGTTTCTCAGCTCACTGTGCTGAGTCTACACCTGGATGGTTAATACACCTGAAATAAGAGAAACACACACAAAGAAAAAGATGTGTGTGTGTGTGTGTGTGTGTTAAATCTATTGAGTGAAAGGATTGGTGTGTATGCACGGTTGTGTTGAACCCTCTCATGTTGAACCTGATGTGAATTGACGGATGAAAATACCCACAATCCCCTAGGACAGGTCTCGAAGCTCTGTGCTGAGCCGATTACCTGCTGCTGACATACACAATACATATACATTCACACACAGCCACACACAGGCACATGCCTTACTACTCTGTCCAAACAAATGGAGCTGAAGAAGAAAAAGTGTTTCCATTTACTCTCTTTACCCAGTTGCCGCAAAGTAGAATGTATTTTACTTCCATACAGTAGATCTAGGATTTTGGTATTAGTAACATAATGAAAATAAGTTTCCACTGGACATAGGCATAAAAGTTTAGTCATATTTACTACATGTCAAAAAAGCAGAAGTATGTAATGCTGATTTTTCCATTAAATCTCAAATTGATGGCTAAAATGGAAAACCTCCTATCTGAAGATTTTCACTTTGGATGATGAGAGTAGGGAAGGATTCTCCTATTCAAAAGATCATAGTGTAGACTAAAAACAGTGTATTATTTACTTGATAAATACCATTATACCAGAAAACAATAAGATTTTCTTTGTTTTCACAATAAGTTGAATTTTTCAGATGTGATAATTTTATTGTTTATTATTGCAAGATGACACAAGTATTGTGTTGATTTTAAGATATTTTAATTAATATGACCTATTACTAGGGAATGGTTTTTTGCCCTCAAGTCCGAATCATTTGATTTTGAGTATCTGCCGATACCGAGTCCCAATCCAATACTTCTATAAAACATTATGAAATTAACTAAGAACAAAGAATAAGATCCAGGATGCCCCTTATTTCATTTTTTTCCCACCAACTTCTATGAGGTAGGTTGAATTGCAGTCTTAAGTCAGAACAACACAGAAATAAAATTAAATTTTCTTCACATTAGAGAACCTGTTGTGTGTGTGTGTGTGTGTGTGTGTGTGTGTGTGTGTGTGTGTTTGTTGTGTGTGTGTGTGTGTGTGTGTGTGTGTGTGCAAACACAGACCCGGATTGGGAACATATGTAGTTAAAAAGTATTATTAGTTCTTGTTTATTTTTAATCACTACTTAATAAATATGAATAAATACATATGTATTATTTATCCGATTCCTGATCAGAACATAATGTCTGCAGTCACATGATCAGCACCGATTTCCAATCATCTCATTGGATCAGGACAACCCTACCTATCACCCCTCTATCCTGTACTAAATAAAAACATTATTGGGTTTTCTGGTGTGTCCACACATACTACATCATGTATCTTTTAAAAGTCTTCTTCTTCGCTTGTAACATCTGTCAACATCTGTTTAATTTAATTTTTTTTAATAATAATCTAGTTTCCAAAAACGGTCTTTCATTGTAGTTTTGTGTTAGGTACCAATTGTGCTATGACCAAAATATCCCCTCTTGCCAACACAAAAACTTTTCATTGGAAAACAAAAGTTTGGGTGAAATTGTCATTTTTCCTTCCATCAATCCACACACACACACACACACACACACACACACACACACACACACACACACACACACACACACACACACACACCCACACGTCCTCCTCAACTTCATCTGAAGCCACGTCACCGAGGCAACAGTCTAAGCAGGGATGCCCAGACTTCCATTTGCTCAGACACTGCTTCCAGCTCTTTCAGTGGGACTCCAAGGCATTCCCATGTCCTATGTCCTAAAAAATAAAGCCAATCAAGTAAATTAATTTAGCTGAATGCACGGAGTAATTTATTATTTATTTATTTATCAGTTACACATGAACCACAAACACAGTCAAATTTTTAGGTCTTTTAACAGATTTTAAATCAGAAGCTTCCAGTCTGACTTGTATTAAATTTAATGTGACCCCTGACTGACCATGAGTGATGATTAACTGTACATCAGTTAAAAACAAATTACCTAAGTCATTAAAAGCCATTGTTCACCTTGTATAACAACAAAACTTATCAGGCATAACTTAATTTCACAGTGAGAGCACTTAGAGGGCGGCTGTGGTTCAGCTGGTAGAGAAAGTCATCCAATGACTGAAGGGTTGGTGGGTCCAATCCTGGTTCACACTGTCCACATGTTGAAGTGTCCTTGGGCCTAAGTTGCTCCCAGTAGAGCTTGTCACGGCAGCAGCTGCCCACTGGTATATGAGAGTGTGTGTGAATGTGAGGCTTTGTAAAGTGCTTTGGGCACCATGAAAGTGGAAAAGCACTATATAAATGCAGTCCATAAAGTAAAGGCGAGATGTTAACTTGCTTTATTGTCCCCGTAGGGAAATTCTATCTCTGCATTTCACCCATAATACACACACAGCACCTAGCATTAATAAGAGTATATAGCACACATTAGAAGCAGTGCACTGCATTTGGAAGGACTCAGGGACCAACTCCAGAACTTTCTGAGTACCACAGTGAGGGGCACCAACAGCAGAGATGCTGTACCTGTTTTTAATACGGAGGAACTGGTAAACCCAACACAAAAAAATCTATGGTATAACCAGTACTCGTGTTGAGGGGGAATGAGGGTGGATGGCCTCTCCTCTAAAATAAAAATGTTCAAAATCATCCCCCATGTAAAACTACTACCCCCCTTTCCATCCCTTCACTTTCCACAGTCAATGTTGGAAATATAACTTATAATTATATTATTATTATTATTATTATTATTATTATTATTATTATTATTAGTAGTAGTAGTAGTAGTAGTAGTAGTAGTAGTAGTAGTAGTAGTAGTAGTAGTAGTAGTAGTATTATTATTATTATTATTATATTAATGATTTCATTATTAGAAAGTATTACGCATGTTGAGTAAAAGAAATAATAAATCTGAGGGCACAGGAATGCAAACATGCAACAAACATGATGGTTATTGTCAATTGGTTGTTGTCTGATGCCAGAGATAGTGGGACAAATGGGCACAAATGAGCAGCTGGACAACACCATTTCAGGGACTATTTTAAAAGGATGGAAATTACAGGTGAGCTATAAATCAAGACTCAAGAATCTCAATCATTACTTTTCATTAATCTATACAAAAGTCGGCAGACTAGCCACAGGTTGCATCCACAATAACAGCACAGCTAGTTTTTCCAAGTTTGCCGTATAGCCTGTAAGCTAGCAGAGAGAGAGCTCACGTTAACGCTCTCTTGTTAGCTAGCTGCTAAAACACAGGACTTGTCATAGAGGCACGTTAGCTTTGGGTTTATGAGTGTGGCAAATGTAGAACATATATTTACTGTTAATATTAGGCAAGAGTTTGTCTCAAATATTTTACCAGTATTCATGATGAAATATTCTTCATGTGGCAATATTATTATTTTTTAAAATTATTTTTATTATTATATTATTAGGACTGGTCACGCAACAAAAATAAGTGGAGATGTTAGCTAAAATTGTGACATTAAAGAGTCTCAGTTTTTCCCCCCTTCTGGGGCCTGTTATTCTGGCCTGTAATTTAATGTTACAGACAATGAATATGCTAAATGTGATTTTAATATATACTGTACAGTCTATTATCCAAGAGCAAGTTCATGTGATTTTAATCATTTGTGAAATTATTAGAATGACATGTCTCCTCATTCTATCATGTTGTTTTCTTCACATAGAAGAAGGCTATGGTGAGGAAGAGGAGGATCATGAGGAGGAGAAGTAACAGGTTGGATTATTAAACTGTTTGGGTTTAAACCAGGGATGATGTTAACAGGGAATTTCCAGTAATTGACTGGTTTTTCTACACAATAATTGAAAAATATGAAGGCTGTCAGTCATCATTTAATGCAATGAATTAATTTTTAATGTAGAAACTGATAACAAAATTTTCACGACTGTCAAAATGACTGATTACAAAAAACATGCACACACACAGGCAAACAGACAGGATAGAAGACGGCGCAACTTTGTGAATCATATGAAATCTGTGATCTTGTCCAATTACAATTACATCATTATCATGCATTACCATGTTAAATCACCAATATATCATTGTCAGTACACGACATGTTGAAAACAGCAGATCTGTGCTGTGACCTTGATGTGAAAATTCAATATGGCATCAGACCGGGAGTAGTGAGTTGATTCGGCTGAAACTCAGTCTGTTTCATCCTTATGTCCATCTCCTTCTACATGCCAAATTTCCGAACGATCCATAAAAAATTGGCGACGCTAGAGTGCAACAAGTGGAAATGTGCACACACACACACACACACACACACACACACACACACAGATAGATAAACAAACAGACAAACAAACTGTTAAAGCAAAATAATTTTGCAAATCTCAGATTCACAAAATTAAAAATAAATAAATAAATGTCAGGTTATAAAGCAATGATTACAAATATAGTGATTTCTTTGCCATTTTCTGTCCATAACTTGGTTTTATAAGAAACTTCTGACAGTCAATTGTGTTGTCTTACATTGGAATGATTTAAACTACAAACAAAATGCACAGGGTTATGGTTAAAAAACATTTTAGTCCATGCTAGTGTTTATTCTACACTCAGCTCAGTGGATCTAGGACTGTATGTTTACAGGTTACACTAATGACAGAAACTTCACAACACATTCTTCTTCACACTTCTACTCATTCACCTGTCAGGGGTTTTCCCCCCAGCCTCCTGTGCCCACCTGTCTTCTTCCCCTCATCACTACCTGTATATACACCTGCCATAACACTGAAATGCTCTGCCAGATTCAATGTGCTCTTTTCCTGTTGTGAATTCTTGCCAGTTCACTTCATTTCCTTGTTTTCAGTGGTTTTGAAACCCTGTGCCCCTCTTGGACTGTTTTGTTTTCTTCCTTTTGAGGCTAAGTTAAAAAAAAAAAAAAATGTATGTGAGTGCATCCACCTTACAGCCCAGTCATGCTGAAGTCAAACCAATTTTATTTAGATTGCAAAAAAAAAAAATCACAAATTTACCCCACGGGGCTTTATGAGCTGATATTTTCTGTGAAGGAGTATCTCCACCATGAAAATGAGCCACAGTTGAAAAGGCAATTCTACAACCAACCCATAAATAAATGCAAACATATTTTACACATCAAAGCAAAACACTTTTAGGTGCATATATCACCTGACATTTTCAAGACTTGGAAAATTGTGCTAAATAGTGCAAAAGGTAAAAGATGGCTGTATGTTTTGGGAAATGACATGGACAAAGGTTGGTAGGTACATTCTAACCACAAGTGTTTGTTTGAACATCCAGAGGGCACATTTTTTGGGGGATCTGAGGAAAACTGCCTGTGTTTAGATATTTCTTTCCTTTTTTTATCAACAAATATATGCTAACACTTTACTTCCTAATGTATTTATTAAGAAATTTCAAGCATTATAATCTTAAAATTAGTGCTGTCAAACAATTACAATTTTTAATCAGATTAATCCCAACATTATTCTGGATTCATTTCAGTTCATCACAATTACATAATATTCATTTTTAATCTATATTAATCACATTTTATTTTTCATGAGATTCAAGAAAGAAGGGAATATATATGCACTTAACATGTTTGTTGTAGAGATGTGGGGGTGGGTAATTTTTTCATCCACAACTGCATCACAAAAACACTATTCATTTGCACAAACTTTTTTTTTTTTTAACCAGTTTTCAAAATTGAACCTGCCCACCAATCCGCCATTTGGTTATAGGTGTATGGACAATTCCTGGGCTATATTTATGTCTTTTTCAGACAGTGCATTTCCTTTTAGCCTACTAGCAAGCCAAAGACAATGAGCAAGCAAACTATGGAGCCTTGATTAAAAAAAAAAAAAAAAAAAAAAAAAAACTCGCTGCACTGCACAACCTTCATAACAACCCCAAACCGTGTGTGGTACAAGTGGTACGTTAGAATGTCTGGCTATTTTAAACTGATGATGAAACAATAGCCAGGGAGTCTCATCAATGAGCTGCAGGTTTGCCTGGTGGCCAAAATGTGAAGACTTATATTGTTGTGAATAGTTTGGTTACTATATTTTATAATAGCCTGTATGCAGGTAGATGAAGTACAGACAGGGGTCAAGCAGCACTCAGGTCCAGGTTCCAGGACATGATAACAGGCAGACAGAGCAGAAAATCACTGGTAACTTGCTCATGAGTGAAATAGACAAACTAGTGATGAACAGGAGGACAGACAGGGTTTCAATACACAGACTAACGAGGGACAAACAAGACACAGGTGTGATGAACAGGTGCAACAATCACAGAGGAAGGAAGTAAAGATAGCAGACATGACACACAAGGGAAAACTAACAAAATAAAGCAGACAATGACAGACACAACATAAAAACAAGACACAGACTGGAGACCAGTGATGGGAATAAGAGCGTTTAAAGTAACGCTATAGCGTGTTACTGGAGCTGCCAAATAAAAAAAAAGATGCCGCCTGTCTTTGCTGTCCTACTCTATGCATCTGGTGTTTGAAACATGGTTTGAGAAAGTTGGAGGGGAGGTGGGGGGGGGTGACTCTAACTAATTACTTTTTCAAAATAATGTGCCCAACACTGCTAGAGACAGGTGTGACACAATGGAACTGGGATTAGCCACCTCTGGGTGTGAGTCAACCTTTTTCCGTATAACTGCCTTTTACAAGAAATAGTAATTTTTCCATTTAATACATGTACAAAAATGTACTGATATTTAGTACATTTTGAAAAAATAGAAGTGCTTAATATAATTTCTTCCATTAAATCACAAATGCAATTATTTGCTTATTTAGAATATAATATAATAGACTATATAGTCATTGCACATGAGTTACAATGAAATTGCACAAGATAATGTGAGAAGTCATTCCATAAACATAGTGACAAACATAAATATCTTGTTTTACAGATATATTATTATTACCCCTCCACCCTGCAGTACATTTTTAAAAATGACTTGGTGGTGTGTTATTTGCGAAAAATGTCTTTCCATTGCAATTTTGGGTAAAATACCAATTGCACTAAGCCCAAAAAACACCCCTTGCCAGCACAAAAGCTTTTAATCGAAAAATTAGAGTTCTGGTGAAAATAATATTTTCCCATTATGTTAATTTTTATCAGCAAATTATATTTGTTCAATTTGAGGGTCAGTGGAAAATAGACTAATTATAAGCAAGACATGACAAAAGCCTCATTAAGCAACAAATAGTCTCAAACCACTGAAGCACTAAAAGGCTTATATTATGAAAACCTGAAAGACGTCTTGTCTTTGTACAAAAGCACACTGTAGATAAATGGTAAAATGGTTTGTACTTATATAGTCCTTTTCCACCTTCATGGTGCTCAAAACGCTTTACATTAGCTTCACATTCACCCATTCACACACACACTCATAGACCAGTCAGTCCTACTGGGAGCCTAAGTCAGGATTCAGTGTCTTGCCCAAGGACACTTCGACACATGGACAGCCAGAGCCGGGGCGCAAACCACCAACCACTCAGTCACTGGGCGACCCACTCTACCAACTGAGCCACAGCCACAGAACAGATTTTATTAAACAAGATGGTTATTACTTCTTAAATTTAGGGAATTAAAATGAAAGGTCTGGCTGTAATATAAACCCCTTCAACTATACATAGCTTCAACGTCACTTCCCCTAATAAAAGGGGAAAACAACAGCGTAGAAACCACTGCATGAACTGCACTGCACCGTCCTGCACACTTAAAACTTCATATAAAATGCCCAAATCTTGTGCAGCCTTCAGGTGCAATAACCATGCTTGGATGGAAGAGAAGCTGTCTTTTCCGAGTACCGTCAGAAAAGGGTAAAAAACGTACACGGCTTGAGGCACTGAGAAGAATATCTGATGATGGTAAGCCCTGGAGTCCGAAATTAAAGTGGAAGTTAAACTAAAGTAGTGGAGTGTCTGGAGTGAGTGAGGGGCAGAAAAGTATTTCAAATACATGTTATGTAACCTACCACAAACAAAATATATGCACTCGGGCTCTTATAAGTTTGCATTTTTTCTCCATATTAGGCCATGTCATGCACCAGAGCTAACTGTCTAGTGTTGCTACACTGTTGTTTTCCCCTTTTAAAATGGCGGTGTGCATTACCAGGCAATGCTGGTAACGTGAAGCTATGTATTTGGTCTGTTACTTTCTGAAATTGCAGCTGTATTATACTTCTGTTTTATGTTTTGTTTTTTGAGTGGGATAATGTGGCTTGTCTACATACTGGAGAAAACTCCACTTGTCCACAAATCTATACCTGGTTCTAATGCATTGGTCTTGTTGAAAGTTCACTTAGTTAGATGATTATGTGGTGATATTTGCTTCATTATTAAAATGCTGGGTTATATATATATGGAACATCATATGCAATGTAGTCAAGCTGAAACAGAGAAGCTTGCTATTTTTTCCTCACAGAAAGTGGCCCATTGAGTTCAAGGTAACCGATATGACTTAAAGGAACCCCACTAGTGATGCGCGGTTAGGGGGTTTTACAGAAAGCCGCCCCGCCCAAACCCAAGACGTGGCTAGGCCCGCCCCGCCCAATCCGCATGATGTCACGTATCGATAAACCCAACCTGCCCGCTATCAACCCGCGAGCTTAAATTTGGCTCTAAACTCACATAGTACATTCGCGGCATCTTTACCTTGTGCTTCTAATGTTAAAAGTCATGAAGCATAATTTTTGCCTCCTTTCTAACGTCTCAATATGCACTCCAGCACATAAAATAGACTCCACCCACATCATCACTCTATAAAGCGAACACATACAACGTTTCCGTACAACCTTCGCATCGCCTGTTTTAATCTTCTCCCTGATCAAGTCCGACATTTTCACTCTTATCTCTGAGTGTTCAGGGAGATTTGGCGCTAATAACAAATAACAAAAAGCTGGGATAAAAAAGCATTCAAAACAGGAACTGACGGGCTTGCACATGCGCGAGCCGAGCACACACACACACACACACACACACACACACCTCAGCAGGTATTGATCGTCCCTGACCCACCCCACCAGCATCTGCAATATGTATTAATACTGCGACCCAGCCCGCCCGACTCGCGGGTCACCCGCGGATATCCGCTGGCCAGTGGGTAGCCCGCGCACCACTAAACCCCACCCTTAATAATAGGGGCCTTACATTGTGGAGTTTGTATGTTCTCCCCATGTCTGTGTAGTACACCAGCTTCCTCCCACCATCTAAAGACATCCACTGATGGGTTAATTGCTTAGTCTATATTGCCCATAGGTGTGAATCTGAGAGTGATTGTTTGCAACATGTCCAGGGTGTACCCTACCTTAACCCATAAGTAGTTGGGATATGTTGCAGTGACCCCTGTGACCCTAGTGAGGATAAAGCAGGTGCAGAAGATGAATGAATTGTCCCTCATTACATTGCTTCTGAAGGACCTTTAGTCTCTGTTCACTTCTTTCTTTCTTCTCTCCGTTTTGCTGAGACTGGATGGATGGACAGATGATGGATTATTGATAAAGTAACAAAAGATCAATAGAGGGAGGAGAGAGGCCAAAACTAGGCCACCCATCTGTTCAGCAATATCCATTTATCTGCAGCCAGATAAGTCAAATTTTTCATCTGGATAGAGGAGGACAGTGTGAGAAACAAAAGAAAGAAAAGTTAGAGAAAGGAAAGAAAATGAGAACGGTAATAAGATGAGAAGGAGAGAGGAGGTGCAGAGGGAAGGAAGGACTGTTTGAAGTGATTAAAGTTTAGAAGGTAGGGCAGTGATATAAAATGGTCAGGAAGGAAGAAAGTATATTTAGAAAGAAAACAAGATGTAGGATGTAGAAAGAGATGAGAATAAGACTTGATTTAACTAATAATACAGTCTCCAGAGTGGCAGGTAAATACAACAGCATATCTTGTCCAGCAAACTTAACAACATTTTGGTAATCTGGCTGCCTTTTGGTGCAGAGCAAATTCACTTCATAATGTGTATTCTACTGACTCTATTAAGAGTTTTGATAAACTGCATTTATTTGTAGATGCCAGATCCAACAAGGAAAGAGCCAAAAACCCTGACAGGACAATATCAATATTACAAACAATACCAAACAACAACCAAAACAAGAACTGGGCAATTTTTTGGCAATAAAAATACTGATGTCATGCATTGATTTTTGCATGCAGATTACACTTTCATTAAAAATGATAATGGACATCAAAACTAACAGCTGACATAATCTGTTCTATGTGCATGTCCCTAAAAAGTTACATGACTGATTACTGGCCTGGCATGCACACTGCAGTGTTTTCAGTCTGTTCAGTGTTCCAACATAAATGGGTCACCATTCTGTTGTAAACCCAACAAAGTACAGGAAATAATTTTGTATTTTCAGATGAAGTAAGTGTGAAATAGCAATGGAAGCCAGTCAAAATAAAGGCTTAAAGATATATGAGTGGGCTTAAAAAAGTTTGTGGAAAAAGAACATAGCTTTGGCATGTTTAAATCACATGAGCCTCAGTTTTACACAGATGAATTGAAAGGTTGTGATCAACACTTGCAGAAGTGTATTGACCTATATGGAGCATATGTTGAAAAATAAAAAATATTAGATATGTGACCAGCAGAGTTACAGGTTTTGTCCCTCTGCAGCACCCATGTGCCTCTGCCACTCACTGATAATTCAGCTGGCCACTATAAAATGGTCACATGCAGTGTAGTTAGCAGAGCGCAACCATCTACATACACAGCTTTTGACTGACCGTGTTGCACAAAACTCTTTTCCCCGTTGCACAATCAGGGTATTTGGCCTCAGCACTGGATGGATTGTGCTGATTAAGACCACTGGGATGACGGGTCACTGCTGGGAGGTAGTTCCAGTGTTCCATATGTACTGGGACAATAAAGTAAGAACAAAGAAAGGATGGTGAAATGAAAATTACACACAAGTCAAACAGGAAAAAATTACTTCAAAAGAAAACAGAACAAATTGAATAAAACTATTTCTGAAGAATAACAATGTAAGGGACAGAAAGAAACAAAAATAAGCAAAACAGAAAATATAAAAGAAAAGAAAGTCGGGAAGAAGGGAAATAAGGTGCTAAGAATTGAAACATAAGTAGAAAGAGAATAAAGGAAAAATAAGAAAAGTAGAGAAGGGAGCATAAAAACAAAAGAAGAAAAGAAACAAGGAGGTAAAAAAGGAAACTTAAAGCAGGATCTGAAAATGAGGGAGATACGGTATAAAGTGGCTCAGAGAAGGTAACAATGAAGGCTTATCTGAGATCAAAGATGTGTTAAAAGCAGTCAAATAACATGTGGACATAAAGCTGCAGGAACATGGATGGACATTCAGTGCCGTCCTGTGGTTGCCCACAGAGCTATATGTTCCTCAGGCTGACTCCACCCACATTCACTGTCATCACTGATGGATAACAACAAACACAGCATTTCATTATAAACTTTATATAAAAGCTCCACATCATTACACCAATGTAGTTAATATACAATATCCTGTTTCCCTCTCACTCCCCTGATGAGAATTAATGAGTCTCTCACTGTAAATGAGAAGGTAATGGATTATTGAATAAATGATATTTCCCCTCTACAGCCTCAGCCTCTACCCTGAGTGTGTATGAGGACAGATGTAGCCAGGTTTTTCTTATAGCCTATTTATTGTGGGTATTTTCATGAATCATGTAGTTAATGGACATATAAAAGACAAGCACTTTAAATTAACAGAAAACAACTGAAGTTTTGACCCTATTATGCACTAGAAACTTTCCTTTCTGCGTAGGTGATGGTAATGTAGGTTAACACTGCAGTACATCTGCATTAGAAAGGGAAAAAACAACTTCTTATTTCAATGCAACATGGTGAACATTTTCTCAGTAGATATACATATTTACTTCAAATGGTTTCATATGATTAAGCAATAAGAATAAGATATGGGGATATTATGTTGATTTCTTTAATCAGATCAATTAAATGGTAGGAAACAACCTTCAAATGTTACTATCTGTGATCATTCTTTATTGAACAAATTTTACTTTTGATATTGAGCAAGAAAATCTCAGTTATAATGTTCTATTTACCAAATTGTGAGTCACTCGGTTACATAAAGTCAAGGTTTTGCTAAACCATTTTTGTCTTGTTATATTTGCTAGAGCAGTGGTGCTCAATCCTGGTCCTCGAGAGCGACTACCCTGCATATTTTAGGTGTGTGTCTCTTCCAACACACCTGACGGTCATTATCAGTCTTCTGCAGAGGCTGATGGGAGGTTTATCATTTGAATCATGTGTGTTGGAAGGATGTACGTCTAAAACATGTAGGATCGTAGCTATTGAGGATCAAGATTAGGCACCCCTGGGCTAGTGTTAACTCTCCAGCGCTGTTACAAAAATACTTCATGATGCTAAATCAACACCATGGTGGTGCAGTGGTTAGCACTCGTGCCTCACAGCCAGAAGGTCCTGGGTTCAATTCTAACACTAGACCTTTCTGTGTGGAGTTTACATGTTCTCCCCATGTCTGTGTCAGTTTTCTCCAGGTACTCCCCTGAAAAAGAGATCATTGATGTCAATGGGACACACCTGGGTAAATAAAGGTTAAATAAATAGAACTAAATAAAGAACATCTGTCCTCTTAATAACAAAGTCTGTTTCATCCAGTATATTATCACCAATGAATAAACTGACCTTCTCTGACTCACAGATACATGACGAAACTAAACTACAATTGACCCTGTGATCCTAAAAACACCCACAGGTTGTTTTTACACTGGGAAAAAAAACTGGCAGCTGTGGTTAAAAGAACAATACTGTAAAAACACAACAAACTGTAAACTGATTGATTGATAGTGAAACTAATTGATTAATGTAATATTGCCATTTTCAGATGGAGAGCAGGAAGTGATGTAGCTTGATGAAATGTGGTTCTTCAATGTGGTTCTCCTCAAGATTTCTTCTTTTTGAAGTGTTTTCTTGCCGAGAAGGAGGGTCTAAGAACAGGGGATGCTTGGGACTTTTCATATATCTCTGTAGTTGATTGTATTTTTGTAAAGCCCTGTGAGACGACTTTGTTGTGATTTAGGGCTTTATAAATAAAATTGAATTGAATTGAATTGAAAATGTCTGTTTTGTGTAGTTTACAGCTGCACCAATCATTCTAACAGAGAGAAGGAAAAGAGTCATTCACAAAGGTGAGAAATGGAAAAAACTCACAGAAATATGCTGTAAAAAGTGGATTTTAAATCTGCATTTGCGATCAGTAGGAGCAGAGTCTGCTAATGCTAATGCTAATGGCAGCTGTAGCTACCACTTCAGAGGTATGTTCCAAAGCTATGTTTTTTTGTGGATGTGCTATATATGATATATAGCTGGTAGGTTGTGGTTACATGCTCATTTGCTCTGTTGTAATATGGTTTACCTAGACACATCAAGATGCGTTTGCAGCTAGCAGCGACTAATGTAAACAAACATGCAGTACATCTTGACGCAGTATCTTTACATATAAAACACTCACCCTGGCGAAGACCAAATGATGATTTGGTGATGACTTTTTGTACCAAGGTTGTGGATCCACCCACTGACAAAAAAATTCTCTGCCTCCAAACTTTTCTACGCTTTCATCTGCTGCTGGTGTAGTAGGATGTCTGCAGGACCAGGTAGTTAGTAATATCCACAGCACAGATTGTTGGCAAATCTTTGGGTTCTGTCAAAAACTCATTCATTTTCATAAGATACAGGTCATGTCCAATACATTTTTAACTCACTGTATATATCTGCTTCAACACTGGATCTAAATCTGTACAATAAGGATTCTCGTCAGTGGTTCTCCATGGTTACTTCCTTCCCTCCAGCTGAAATTGCAACATCATCACAGTCACATGACTGAAACCTACCTATTACAGAGTAACATGCAGATTTAACATTTAAATATACATTATACATATATATGTATACATTATATATATATATATATATATATATATATATATATATATATATATATATATATATATATATATATATATATATATATATATATATATATATATATATATATATATATATATATAGTGTAGTTTATACAACTGCATGGTGGCCAAAGTAATTTTCCAAGCCATCAGGGCCTAATGGCAGAAATTTAGGGTTCAGTGTCTTTCAAGGACAATTTGAAATGTGGACAGTTAGAGGCAAGATTTGAATCACCAAACCTTCTATCACTGGATCAGCTGCTCCACAAACTAAGCCATATCTGCCCATTCCACATGATAAAAGTATGTTAACCATTGACTTTTTTATTTTGAAAAAAAACAATAGGCTGTTATTTTAACATTATGGTCTTATGATTTCAACGGTACCACATAGTTTTTCAATTTACAGTTAGTAATAACTGCAGGTACATTTGATTTAATCATTAATACAAAAAGTATTTTCAAATAAACAACTTTGTATTGTATTTTCACTTTTTTATGTTGTAATTTTACAACTTTTTGGTGTTAATTCTCGTCATTTTTACAGTGTCCTTACAGAAACTTCAAACTACATGACACAGATATAAAAAAGGAAAAAAAGACACACACACAAAAATATATATCTATATCTATATAACATGAAATGTTATATAGATCAGGGGTCACACTAAATATGAAGAACAAATCTAAAGGTTGTCCATCATTTTGAGACATCTGAGCACTGGAGACAATCTGAACTGAACTGAGCAGCACTGACAATATAAGCTTTTATCTTCATCTGGATTCAGTCAGCATGTTGACAACCTACAGACCAGAGGCCTTAGATCAAGGGCAACTAACCCTGCTCCTCCAGAACTACCTGAATGTTTTAGATGCTTCCCTCTTCCAGCACACCTGACAGGTTGTCATCAGGCTTCTGCAGAGCTCAGTGATAGGCTTGTCATTTGAATCAGTTTGTTGGAAGAGGGATACATCTAGAACATGTGGGATAGTAGCTCTTAAGGACCAGGGTTTGTGACCCCTGCATTAGATAATATGTGATCATTGCAGCTCTTTTTCATTGTGGTTGGTACCTGCTTCTCTACACTGCAGTATGTTGATTAGAACATGTGAACTCATGGTTTAGAACCCTTCATCATCTGTATTTAGTTCAATGGCTGAAACAGTGGGTAGACTATTCCAACATTTAATAGTGTCGGTGGTTGTGTTGGTGTATATACAGTAGCCTTTTCTCCTGCTGCAATGTTGCAACTATCAAAATACAGGAGGAAGTGATGCTGGGAAATATATTTTCGTTTGGCAAATGAACCTAGGAATAAAATAGTATTACGGCCAAGAGATGGATCTGTCAATCACTGAATTTTTGTTTGCTTAAACATAGTTGCTGCAGTGTTGTAGTGTTTCTACTGTCCCTGCAAAGGAAATAATACCACTCACCTTATTTGAGTTGACTATGGCCGTCTCCAATCACTATTCATTTTTCAATGCCCTTAAAATACACCTGTAAATGTTGTCTTTACATTAGGTAAATTATTCATATCTTGATAATGCTATTTTTGAAAACTGATTGCC
Organism: Siphamia tubifer; assembly: GCA_020466265.1. Classification (NCBI taxonomy): domain Eukaryota; kingdom Metazoa; phylum Chordata; class Actinopteri; order Kurtiformes; family Apogonidae; genus Siphamia; species Siphamia tubifer. The sequence goes on along the minus strand of CM035794.1, from coordinate 39,244,246 downwards.
CTTAAATGTCTCATTGACATTAAAAAAGAATATTATATGATGAGTAATACATTATGGTGGAATTTTAATAAACCTGCACACAGTAATAGAGTCTACTATAGGAAACGTCATTAGAGAGCTGATATTTTGAGTAGAAATGAGAAAAAGATACACTTGGACATATATAGGTGTACAATACAGTACAGCACAGTTATTACCAATCAATTCAACTCGATCCAGAAGTTACTGACATATACAGACCCACACCACTTGTCTCACCATCTGCTTGTTCATTCTCCTCATTTGTCTACTATCGGTCAGTCTCGTTGTCCAGGGAATTGAGCAGGTCAGCAGAATCAGCACCTCCACATAACTTGCTGACCCTTGCCATCTTCACTCATCAAGCTTCGTGAAGGCATCATTCTTTTCTCATTTTAAGCAATTTCCTATTATGTTTCCCCAAAAAATTAGTAAAACCCCCCCCAAAAAAAAACAAATCAGTTTTGGGCCCATGTAGTGAATTAGCTATTGTCCCCCATCCCATAAACAAATAGGTAGTGTTTAGTGATGCACACCATAGGTATGGAGGCACAGAAGAACTCAATAGTGTCCAAACTATTCCACTGCATGTTTTTGTTCCAACCAACCAAGAGTACACAGTTTGACCAATCAAATCTCTGAAGACTGCAGTGACCAATCACATCAGTGAAATCAACACACTACTGGCATTGTTCATTACCCTGACAGATCTGCTCTGTGATTGGCCATGGCCTTCCTACGTGAGAAGGGTCTTAGTGTGTTGGAGGAACTCATTGGCTGTGAGGGGCAGGAATGAAACAGCAGATGGATGAGGAAGAATATTTCCAATTGTTTTCAGCTCCTTGTTATAGTTTGAGCTTTATAATGAAACTCATGTTAACACCACTAATGGCTTCCTTCTAAACCAATCACATGACCGAGAGGGAGAGAAAAAATGTATATTAAATTACTACACAAGGACAAACAGCAGGTGAAGCAAGAATCTGGCTGTGGATGATACTGCATGTTTTCTATAATTTTAGAGAAAGAGAAGGAGAGAGAGACGTATGGGATGGAGAACAAGGTGGGGGCAACTTTCCAGACCCTCTGCAACATTTTTTTTAAAGCTAGCAACAAGTGACCAGTAACAAATCCAGCCACTGTTCTGGTACTACTGATGACTTTTACGGTATTTTGGAAACTGTTATGTACAATGGCTGACAAGTGCCAAACACAGTGCAACAACCCAATGTGTCTCAGCTAAGAGAAAACAGGTGCAAGTACAGAAAGGATGCAAATTCACAAACTCAAACAAATGTAATTGAGGTGCAAAAAGAGGAATGTGGTGCAAACAAAAAAGGTACTGCAAGAAACAGGAACACATTCATAATAATCAAAGAATGCTCCAAATTTGCAGTCAGCTAGCATTTATAGAAAACAGACTAGAGTCAAATACAATCAAATAAAAGTCACATTAATGTGTTACACCATAACTTCAATTTGATCCTGTGTTCCTCTATCCAATGTGTCTCTGCATTGAGCAGACAGCGCCCCCTACAGGTTTGTAGTAGTTGCGTTATAGTGACTCTTTATGTAGCATTTTTGGTTTGCAGATATTTTCTTGGTTTCAATTGTTTTGTGCTTTGCACCATACACCCTGTATGAGTCTCCAGTTCATCTCAGGGCTGAACATATATAGACAAACAATCACTCTCACATTCACACCTATGGACAATTTATTTAACCAACTAACCTATCAGTGCATGTGTTTGGATGGTGGGAGGAAACCAGAGTATCTGGAGAAAACCCACACGGACACGGGGAGAACATGCAAACTCCACACAGAATGGTCTGGTGTGGGAATTGAACCAGGGTCCTTCTTGCTGTGAGGCATGAGTGCTAACCACTGCACCACTGTGCTGCCCCATAGTAATATCCTGTAATTAATCTCCATCATCTTAAAGCGATCAGCGTCAGTAACTGCGTAGTAACCTCCCATTGTGAAAGCACCCCCTTAACAAATGCTCCCCGGTGTTAGGAACTATTCAACCCCCCACCCCTGCCACAGACACCCACACACATACACACACAGGTTGCAGATTAGTGTTTTTTAAGATTCAAGTGTTTTCAAGTGCTAATGACACCCATGCAATGCAAACCAGAATTTTACAAACTCTGCAAAAAAGACTCATAAATATCACCGACTTGAAATCTAAAGAAACTGTTTAAGTTTAAATAAATTTTATTTAAGTGCCAGAATAATGAAGCAAAAAAATCTTTGAAGATTTGTTTGTGTTTCATTCGGTTGAGCGGGGCAGAAGAAATGGTGGGTGCGGGCTGATCTGCCTTGGCACAGTCTGCACTCTCTGAGTGCTTTTCTAGTTAATGCAAATTCAACCATGCTTTTCTTTAAAATGAGCGGTGTAACAACAGTTCCAAAATATTGGTGTAAAAGGATTGGTAAAATACAAATGGAAAACTAATACAATTTATTGTATTTTCTTACATCACATTGATGTTTGAAGTACATCTAAAAGAAGACTTTAGCATTTTAATACTTCCAAGGTGCAAAGGGAAGGAAGAAAGTAGCTCCAAGTTCCAATATATGACCACCTGGTTATGCATTTTCTGATGAAGGTCACTAGCTCAAATGTGTACAGTGATTACAAGTTTACAAGTTCTATAAGTCAAGTGCAGCTGGAGTTCTTGTCTTATCACATCCACATTTACTTGTTTATTTTGTGTTTACATTGTGCATTGTTTCTGCTTAATATTTGTTTTTTTATTAACTTTTGTGGATAAATTAAAAGTTTATGAGAACTACAAAATCTGTTTATTGACATTTTTGACACACCTTGACGCAACTTTTTTGGAATTAAGGTTGTGGATAGACTGCAGAAATATTTAGGGTTAGAATCAGGATGCCAGAGGTGCATAGTATCTCATGCTGACTTGAGTCTCTACACAGAATATTCTCACTATCAGTTCACAGGAACAACATGTGTATCCATCTGCTGTGTTAGCAAGAAATAACACATGCTGATTTGTGAAAACATCTGATTGGTGCAAGTCTTTTGCCACTCAGATTCTGCAAAGTTGTGAAGCAATAAGCTAAGAGAAAACAGGTGCAAGTACCTGCTTCTTGCACCTTGATTAGAGTATAAATGGATACTCTAGAGTATATAAATGGATGCTCTAGAGTATATAAATGGATGCTCTAGAGTATATAAATGGATACTCTAATTATAGAGTATCCATTTATTTCAATTCACACACATCCCCACACGGAAGACACATACATTCATTCATACAACATATATTTTCAGGATAAACAAGGTACCAGACTAAATCACTGAATCACTCACTGGTGAAATTTAACAGCATTGCAACTAAATTTAGAGACAATGTACAAGAAAGGCGGAATCAAGGGCAGCACCAGGCAGGGAAAGGTGGGAATGATTCTAAGGGCCTGAGCACTGACAGGGGCCCATGGAGGGATGGCTGATGATATAATTTTTTTTATTTTATTATTAATCATGATCATTTTTAAGGAAAGAAATGAAGGGTTTCTTTTTCTTGTTGGTTTTTGGCAAAACAAACACCCAGAGAGCATATGTATTACCCCCACCCTCCACTTGTACTGTATTTTCATTAAATGGTTTGGTCTGCCCTTCCTTGAATCGGACTGTGAGCAGCGGTGTACAATGCACATTTACTACAGTGGCTCCATGACTCAGAGTGAGCAGTGCTGCCAAGATGTTTTCCAAATGTAAATCAGGTTTCCAAAAAAAGAAAAGAGTAGACAGAGAGACAGGAGACAGATAGAAGAGGCCAAAAGTATCTTACAAACTACTTCACAAAGGAAGGTAGATGTGTTGTGGTGGAAATTCACCTGTTAGCTTAGCCCACCCCATAGTGAAATACTGTAGCGGTTTGCTTTGTTCAACTAAACAAACTCATATTCCTAACACTCTTTATACTAAAACAGGTGTCTCTGCCTTTGCCTGTTGTAACAGCCACAAGACTTAATCAGTGACTTTGCTAACAAGAAAGCTCTGTGCTGGCCTCTTGGTGAGTAAGGCTGAGCAAGGTACCATGGGTCATGCAGTGATAGCTGATAAATACAGTATGTAGGCTAACTGTTAAAAAAAAAAAAATGTTCATTTTGTTTTTTAAATCATTATATAGATTATGTTGATTTATTTTAATTGTGGTTAATGTATACTGTTGTATATTTAAGTTATGTTAAAACATTTATTTTAAGTCATTCTTGTGAATGTTTCCTTTGAGAATCTTATTAAAAATATATTTAGATTGTAAAAGATGGCCTTCAGTACATTTCTTATAGATAGTATCAGTCTCTTTAATATACATTATTACTATATACAGTATATATAGTAATAATCCACAATATAGTTAAATTGTGGAATGCACAATTTAGTGTATACAGATTCACCAAAATGCAAGAAATTACATAGTAGACATAAAGACACAAACTGGTGGTGGGGCACAAAGTGATATCTTTTCATGGGGCCTGAAATCCCTGGCAGCACACCTGGGTGGAATTGTAACAACAACAAAAAAGTTTAAACATTAATAAGTATTAAAAAAAATTTTTAAATAACTGAAACAGCTGTAAAAGTTGATATGAGATTTTTTTTTTTAATTGCATGTATAAAAAAATTAATATTAAAGCCTGTAAGAAAGAAATGTTTTGGAGGTGATGGATGACATGTCAGAAAAAATATATATTTTATTTCCTCAGTTGGATATTCCCTCAGGTAAATACTGTAACAGAGATTACATGAAACTTGACCTTTATGTCCTGTTGGACTGATCTTAGTTTTAAACTAACACAAACACTTGAGTTCTTTTTGGTTTTCAGACTTTTGTTTTTAAGGCACGTGGACCTAAACCTTTTAGATTGTCATTGGAGGATAACACAGACAGCACAGAGACGTGTTCTGCTTTAAACATGGAGACAATAAAAACAGAAATTAAATAATTAAATTAATTAAATTAAACAGCTGTTATAAGGATAAGGTCAAAAATCACTCATATTCACTATTTACAGCTTCCATATTTCTATAAAATCTCTCTTTATAATGTTATAAAAACCAACATGCTTCTTGACCTCACTGAGGAACGGTATTGGCCCAATATTTAATGTTTGCTGAAAATAGTCATTTGCTTGATATAATGTTAAAATTAAGTCCAGTTAAAGATAAATTAAATTGACCTATAATTAAATATGTCCACCAATAGTGTTTATATGTGTACTGAATGGTTTGTTTTGCTGATTGCAGGTGAGCTAATTCTGATCGACCACTCCCTGTGAGATTATTCACTCATTAAATTGATCCACCCTTGATCACCCCTAAAGGAATACTTTTGTCATAAGTCAGTCAATACCAGTCAAGTTTTTTTTTACTTCAGTAAAAGAGTTGATTCAGTACTTCACACAAGGAGCTGTAGTTCTACTTAAGTACAGAATGGGAGTACTTTTACCACCTCTGAAAATATGTTTATTTATTATTGAGAAGCTTCTCAACATGTTGCTGTGTGTTTCCTGTTTAACAAAAAAATGCCTTGGTAAGAAGTGAAGGAATTCTCTCCAATAAAACATTAGAGGTTCTACCATTTCACCTCTACTAAATACTGGAAATGTTCATTCTTAAGTTGCAGGAAGATTGACAGGATTCCAGATTTCCTCTTGGTCCAAATGTATGCAAATTAAAAAGAGTACGTGTTGGTGAGTCTTAGCACACACAGAGAGATGGACAAGGCCAGAAAAATAATACTGCGTTCATCTTGCATACAAGGTAATGAATCATTAAAGGTCACTGAAACCTGAGCTTTTTCCTCAATGAGACACCAGGGGGGACATGCTCTAGAGACCCCACTACTGCAAGGAAAAACATTTAGCTCACTGAAAAACATTCTTAACTTTCACTTATTTACATATAAGTCATAGCTCCACGTTGTCCTATTTTTATTCAGATTATTGTCACAAATGAGAAAAGAGTGCAATATTTTTTCCCAAAAATTGTCTGTGAGGAACATACCTCCCAAAAGGTCTCCTGCTCACCTTGCATAACTGCATTGCCACTCACCAGTAATTTGGCACTTGCCCTTGAATATTTATTGTAACACCAGTGCTGCAAATGACTTTTATATGCAGTCGCTAAGACTACAGTATGTTTAATTCAAACATCTGGCATCATGACACAAAACAGCTAAAGCATAGTTTTTCCCTTTTAAGTAACAATAGGAAAGTATATATATATATATATATATATATATATATATATATATATATATGTATTATTGTTCAGTGAACTGATTTATTGTGTTCTTGCTGCTGCTTCGACATCTACCTGCTCTGATTCACATCCTGTGTGCGCACACTGATAACAGCCCTCTTCCAATAATCAACTACAATTACATCCAAACAGAGAGGCAGAGAAGAAGTGGGTGGAAGCTATCAGGAAACAGCCATTGATATGGTAATATCTGTCTGTCAAACGTACACACACTCCTATATGCTGCAGAGTAGCAGCAGGACAATGGAATGTTTAATTTTCTGTCTCTTGAACCTTTTATTATAACATGATACTGAAACTATTTATTAGTGGCATACAGATAGTTTGAGACTCTTCATAGATTGTGTCCATCATGAGTTCTGGTTTTTAAGATACGTCTTCTGTTTTTACTTTAAGATTGTGTAAAATGTGTCAACTCTGTATTCTTCAATCATATCTATCAACTACTATACAATTCTGGTCCCTTTTTGTGGGTCTTTTATTTGATACTTGAGGATAAAATCTAAAGGATATCTTGAAGATAAGTCGATGTTTAATATTCCTTATTTTGTTTGCTGTCATTGCTTCATGTTTTCAGTGATATTACTTTTGCATTTTCAATCTCAAATTGGCTGTTATTGTCCATTCCAGGACCTTTTGATATTATACTTAAATTGGGTTCGCTTTCCAAGGTCTATTTAGACAATGCAGGCTTTTTCGGTTGTAATTTTTCGCATTTTTATCCATTCGAGAGCATTTATGAAAGATTCTATTCGTGGTTTTTATTCTGCTGCTTTGCTCAAGGGCAAACAGTCTGTTGGTTTCTAACTTGCAGCCATGGCAAGAGAGACAATTTTGTTTCCATGGAGACCGCAGAGTGAGAGATTCTGTCATTCATTCTTTCACTCTTGCTCATGTCAGTTCAGGTTTCTGAGGCTGACAGGATTATAACCTGACATGAAACCCTGAACACACACACACACACACACAGTCTGTGACATTGAGTGAAAATAGAATTGAAGGCTGCAGAGTCACACTGCAAATCAGACGTTATTTACCCTGCAGCACAGAGGCACACACAGCCATACACTCAAAAACACAGATATGCACAAGTACACCTGCTACTGCAAACACACAGCAGTATGTCTGTCTGTAGTTTGGATTATCAAAACAGGATGAATGTGTGTGTGAATCTGGGGATTCAACAGCAAAGTACATGTGCATAAGACGTTCACACACTTAATAAACCCTTTATGAACCCGATTAAAGGTTTACACGGTCAAATAATCATGCTGCTCCAGCTGAAACTGAGATATATTAACCAGGGTTCCAATAGTACCCCCCTAGCCCCCATTCATAGGGTTTACTCACCATATAACAGCAGCTGGGTTTCAAAATAATCCACAGGAGCAATGAATCAAAAGATATGGAGGATGGATCAGAACCCAACATGAAGTCGAGTTTCACCTGATAATTCGACACATGTTGTGAGTGAAGAGGACAGAGGGTATAGTTTCCTCAGCCCTATAGCCCATGATCTTCCTCAGGCCTTCATCATCCTCACTGTACATGTCTGTTTGTTTATCTCGCCCAACATTGGTTGGGAGAAATTATTGTAATCATGTGTCTGTGTGTGTATCTGTGTTTGTGTCCACAGAGACATATCACGCTATAACTCAATGAATACTTGAGATCTCACCATGAAATAACATGGGCATATACAGTACATATAGCTAATATGCATCACATGTGATGATCCATTTGAATAAAGGTCAAAGGTCAAGGTCACAATTTATTAAAAGGTCAAAATCACATTATCAGTTATAAGTCAAGAACAGAGGGTCACAGAACTTTAAAATGAATGTATAAAATTTATATATTTTATGGATATGAGCTAACTTAATTACCTTACTTTGAGTCTCTGTTGTCTTTTGATTAATTTTAATATCACAAATATAGTTTACAATTAGTTCAAATCAGTATTACAGAAAGTTCTTTGTCTTGTCTTCACTTTTAAGTCTTTTGTCCGTCTGAAGTCAGTCTTGTCTGAGTGTATGTGTGTAGCAAGTAGGCACAAATACACACTGGAGACCCCTCCCCAATACAGGCTTTAAGTAAGCAACAGTTCTTTGGTTTGGGGAATTTCCATTAGGCATCGTCCCACCCTGATGAGTGGAATTCTCCATCGCTTTAGGACAATCCCACCCCCCCTGCCTCTTGTGTATTGCTCAGCAAAAGGACAAAGGTTTATAAAGTCGTCAGAAATACAATGATTAAACAGATGTCACTGTGTCTCAAATAAACACATAGAAAACTTAACACAATTTAAGAGTTAATAATTCCTCAAGGGGATGAAACGACAGTGGGTAAACAAAGCCATGTAACCTTACTTCAAGGTCTTTTGTCCACAGGGTCATCCCCTGCGCCTCACCTCTATATGCAAATTTATTTGCTCTCACTTGTGAACACTCAGTAGAGACATCTCCCTCTAAGGCAGTGGTTCTCAAATCCAGTCCTCGTGGCCCAGGGTTCTCCATGTTTTAGATATCTCACTCTTAAAAAAAAAAATAATAATAATAATAATAATAATAATTAAAATAATAAAAAATAAAATAAATGAATTTGAACAGAAGATGGAAATAGCTAAAACATACAGGACACTGGACCATGAGGACTGGATTTGAGAAGCACTGCTCTAAGGCAATTTAAAATTATAAAACATGATATTAACATGATAACATGATATTTTATATTTATACCTGGTATTATTGTAATTTTTCCAACACAGGTGTTACCACCTATGACCAACAGTTTTTGCGAACTCTGGAGGTCAAAGGTGACATGTCACAAAATTAACTTATGTGACACTGTTTCTGTGAGTCAGCATAGAGATATCACGCTATAACTTAATCAATACTGGATATATTATGATAATATTACAAGCAATGATGCATATATACATATAACAAAATTATCAATATTGCAAGAGGACAAAGGTGAAGGTCGTATTTTGCAGAAAGGTTAAAATCACATTATTGGCTCAAATTCAAGAATGGGTTGTCAAAGAAATAGAGAGAGAGAGAGAGAGAGAGAGAGAGAGAAAGAGAGAGAGAGAGAGGTGATAGGACTCAGTGCCTGTACTTCCCCCAGCATTCTAGCTGGCAATTCTTTAAAAAAAATAAACACTACAATGGCAGCTTAGACTGAACTGTGACTTCAGTCTGTTTGTAACTAACCTGACCATAGGCTTTCTCAAACAGGAATGTTTTCAACCTATGTAAGGAGGAGGATTTTAAATTTAATTCTAAACTCAACCGGAAGCCAGTGAAGGGATTGGAGCACAAGGGTGATGTGATGTGATAATGATAATCCATAATAAAACATGTACCTCATCACTACTCCAAACTCCATTGCCAAACATATTCTCTTCTTTTCAGACACAGATGGACTTAACAAATGGCGTGGTTTGTTGTTCTTACAATTCCACCGCATTGCGCGATGATGCTTTTCCTCAACCAATCACCATCTGCCAGTGTTTGGCTCCTCCCAAATGGGAGTGGTACAGTATGCTTGGGACCCCAAGCAGAAGGTTGACCAAAATAGTAACTGGTACTATGGACCAGTACGCTTTTGTCATAATGGAAACGCTAAAATAAGTGTACTGTTCTGAACCATGATATAATAGTTTGTGTCTTTGATTTATGTTATAGTTTTATTTCTTGTTTTATTTTAACTAGAAAGCATGGCTTGGGAGATATCCCCTTGGTTACACGTGGTAAATGACCTGTTGTTCGTTAAATAACCTTCTCTTTTTAGTTTATTCCTGTGTCTGCTCCTTGTACTCCTAGTTTTGGTCAGTAAATCAGGTCCTCATAGTATGAATAACAGAACAATGGTTTATTCTCCAACTCTAAATGCAAACACAAATAATATTTAATAAAAAAATTTATTAATTCCTTCTGCAAAGTAGTATTATGACTAAATGGCTATCATTTAGTCATAATAATTTCTTTCAGTAAGCAAGATGGACAGCTACCTGGTCATTAGTGTGAAATAAATCCCGTCAGAGGTGTTCAAGGTTGGTTCGGTATCATCTTGTTGGGATTTATTTGACAATAATGGCTGGCTCACTAAACATTATCCCTACCATATTTCATGAGTTGTTGTAGTCTGTCCAATGCCGTCTCATTAATATCTTTACTGCTGCTGTTTGGCTGCCACAGTTTAGTAAGGTACATTAAATTGTGCTTTTTCATGCAAAACATATGACGTTAGACGTACACACATATATGCATGCAGACAGTTATGATATTACAGTAATTGTTGCAAACACCCTCAAACTGCCACATATGCTCATGGTGATGTCAGATTACTGGACGCTTCTAGCTACTGATAATCATTCATCAACTGTGACTGTTGATATAATTATTACACACATTCTCTCTCTCTCACACACACACACACATACACACACACACATTTATCAGCTTCTACAGTGTTCCCCACTACTCCTGAAGAAACAGCCAAAGTGCTCTAAACTTTTCAATTTATCTCACACCTCTTATCAGCTGACTGGCTGTAAAATGCTGCTAAGAAACAGCACAAAAGAAAAGCACTCAAATCTACCACAGAATTGTACAAGTAAACTTTACACTAAGAAAAACTGTTGGTCCTGGTGCTTCAAGGTCACTAACTGCTACATGTAAATCTCCTTAAACTGACTTTGACTTCATCCAATATTAATGTGAAGAGCGGCAATAACTCAGAAAACTCAGTTGACAAATTGCATATTTCCAACAACCGACATAGCTGTGTCACACTGTACTGAATGATAGCTTCATGTGTGGTTTGTAAATATTCCACTAGAAAGAACCTGTAAAGTGAATGGATCGTAATGTGCAGACAGTGTTTTGAAGTAGATCTGAGACCAATATTCCTTTGGCCTAAAACCTATTCTCTTATTATTTCTAAAAATTTCACATTTTGACCCAAGATTTATCTTGGAAACTTGAGCCAACCAGCATTTAAGACTTGCGTTTTCTTTATCAGTAACACACATGATAAAATGTCACTAGTTTTATTCCAGAACTATTTTACTTGTAGACTAATGTAATCAATACTTGCTGTCCAGTTTAATTGCTCAGCATAATCAGAACTTCCTGAGATGTTCCCACTGGAACTACGCAGACAGCTTTCAGATTTTCTTTCTCTTATCCTTTGGTTTATTCTGATTGATCATGTATTTTGCAAACAGCCTACAATGCTTCCAGTCTGAGAGCTCATCAGCTTTGTAATACTGTCAGAATATGTCCAGAGGAGATTTAAAAGCTCTTCTGCCATGCTGCAAGCACATTTATTCAACACCAGTCATAGTTCAAGATACAGATTTCACAATTTTTTCATTTAAAGAGATAATGCCAAAGTCTGAAATGTCAAAACATAAGCTAAGGTTCAGCTCATCGTCTTTAAGAGACCCCTCAAGAGTCAGTTGATGAAAAACTTTTGAACATTCACCAAAAGCCCAAAGACAAAGAGATGACACAAGGGGAGCAGGTTTTGACCGATCTGATATGATGAAAAGAGGCCGGTTTGAGCTTGTTGAGATGATTGGCCAGAAGCACAAACAAAAGGGAAACTAGCCAAGACTTTGATAGGAGAGCTGCAGCAGGACATGTCTAATATGATGGAAAGACATGAAGGCAAACTGCCCTCAATCATGGAAATATTTCCTTCTCATTCTTAAAGGCTGCTCACCCCACGACTGACCAGAGACCAGAGTCATCCTCCATACTACACTCACACTGTATCTTGCGCTCAACACTGCCTAAGATCAGTATTATTATTATTACTATTATAACTATGTATTTATTTGTATAGAGCTTCTCAAAATACTCAAAGACACTTACTTCCCTGATGAAGACACTATACTCCCTGATGAAGGCCATTTGTGCCGAAACGCGTTGGGGTTTTTCATATGATTTTATAGGTTTTGTTAACCAAGCCGGTTTAATAAAGGCTTTTTATCTTTCACTTTTAAGAGAGTGCCTTGGAATTTTTCTTTGTTTTATGCTGTTCTCTCCCATCCAATAGAGCACCTCTAATTTTTATTACTTATTTTGAGTCCAGGTAGCGCTCCTTAAGCAAACTTTTTTTAGGTACACTTACTTCTGTCTTGGTTTTGAGTACTCATTCCATTCCTCATTGGCCTAATTAAAACCAAATAAATTCTATGCTTAAAACAGTCCCAGCAGTGCCGCTGCATCAGCAACCTTTTTAGATTAAGGGCATTATTTTTATGAACTCAGGTACTCTAGTTTGCCTATGAGTTTCTCATGAAAAATAAGGCATTACTGAAACGCAAAACTGCATCTTGCAGCATGGATTGGGAAGATTATGGTAATGTACAAGAAGCTAGGTGCATGATGGAAATGGAGTTGAGTACATCACAGCTGGCAGGTTTGGATATCATTCAGATTATGAAAATGTGCTGGTCTAGATGTCAGATTTCTTTGAAAGCTCAAAGCCTCAAACACCTTAACTGTCTCTCTCAAAGTGTCTTTTTTTTTTAAGCTTTATTTAAAATGGGTTTTGTGCAGCACTGTTATTCTCAATTCAACAACAGGGGTAAGTCATGGATCAGAACACACAAAGAACTGCCAATGAATCAATGTTAAGTATTCACAGACGGTATCAGTCACTAAATAAGTATCAAACTAATTGTTCATACATAAATGAAATATGGTATCTTTTCAGCTAATGGTTTACATTGTAGCTCTGTTAGCTTAGCTCTGTTTGACAGAACACAGCCACAGTAAAACCACGTATCATCTCCATTTTCTGTTAAGTTTGTGTCATCAATAACTGCAATAATTGAATCGTCTAAACATCGTGAGAACTGTCACAGTTTAGTTTGACAAATGGAACTAAGATAATGACATCACATAATAACATCATACCTTCAGCCTCATAATCAAAGTAACCCATGTAGAAGAAATACATCAATGACGTTGTCAAACTATTCTTTTTATATAGAACTGACTCTAAACAACAGGGCATCTCGCTCACTTTCTTTGATGACGTGCTCTATAAATTGTTTCTTAGCGTTTCTCATCTAATCTTGTCACTTTCTGACACTTCAGTCAAAGTTCCCATGGTGTTTCCTCACCACAACAGACCATCAATTCACAACAACGTCATCTCACAGGGTTTTACAGGGATGATTGGAGAGAACAATCAACCCCAGAAGTAGATGAAGCCCCAAGAAAAAAACTACAAAACCAAGTGAGAAAGAAGAAATCTGGGGAGAAACACAGTGAATGACAGATCCACTCCCATGGACAGATGAACGTCCATTTGTAGATGAAAGGAAGGAGAGAGGGGGGGCAGGTCCATCCATCAGACAGGTAAGAGGGGAGGTCTGGGGTCACAAGTCAGCACAGGACACAGGTGAGTCATTGCAGATCCTGTTGCCTATGGCTCCTTATGTGGGTACTACTGAGGGGGGATAGACATGAACAGACAGTATGTAGAAATTAAGATAGATTTAAGACTTCAGTGTGTGATGCATATTTATATGTGTGATAAACTATTACTGACAAAGTAAATATTCTATTTTATTAATTTCTATTAATGACACCAGAAATGTTTTGAGCCCTGGTCCTGTATCAGGTCAATTAATCAATCAACTTTATTTATTTAGCACATTTAAAAAGACCCACAGGGGAAGCCAAAATGCTGTACACAAACATGAGGAAAATAAGTTAAAAACACACAATAACAAAAGACACAGGTTCATTTCAGCTTGGTGTTTGCAGATGCCAAACAAGAGAGGTTTAAGACTTAAAAGCCAAAGCGAAATAATGTGTTTTTAACTGGGATTTAAAAATTGGGAGAGAAGAGGCCTGTCTGTAAATTTAAATGAGCCACTCCATGTTGTTAGCTGTGCCCTGCTCAACCAACAACTGAACATTTTAGGTAATCAGCTCAAACTTTAAGCATATTTTCATTGCATATTTTATACTGCTGCAGACCAACAATTATGCTCTACATTTATATGGAGATGACCAGAAGAGAAGACACAAAACTGGCATCTGGGCATAACCTTTTTATCCATATTTACATGAGAGTTGTCATTAAGAAATGTCTGTGAATACAGAGGAATTGGAGTGTGGAATTGGATTAGATATTCATGCCAGGCTGCTAGATGGTACTGCGATAGAACACTGCTTTGTCAATACGCATGCGTAACAGCAATATTTTTTCTTGTTCAACCATGAGATGGAAACACAACAGTGGAGAGTTTTCAAAATTTCCATTTCCACCTGTAAAACTCAATTCTCGTGCACATGAAAGGTACTTCCAATAAAATATTTGTCAATTGTCTTCGTGTTAACAGTCCCTGAGTAATGTTTGTCAAAAGTCTTGACTTTATATGTGCAAATGTTGTGATGTAGCTAAATATAAAATGTAAAAAATTAAGCAGGAATTAAAACAAGTTGCAGAATTTTTTTTCCCAAAATAATAAAAGCTAGTCTTGCAGCACCTTGATGGTTCAAATTCAACCCGTATGAACTATTGAACTACTGTTAAAATAGAAATAAATTAACAAAAGCCTAATAAATGTGGGTTTAGCAAAATATGACCCCTTTAAAATATTTTTTTGGTTGTTCATCTTAGGTGCATAAAATGAACCCTGATTTGGGTTCACTTAGGGTAATAGAATCTTTTTCCAAAACTTTCCCTGTGTTTATTTATTTGGCCTCAATCCAACAACATTTAATGTCTTGAGAAAACATTCCTTTGTGAAACTCAACCAAGTGGAAAAGTGTACCAACTGATTCAGATCAAAACAAACAGGTTGAAGATGCATCATGCCAACTTGACTTTTTGCCTCCGAAAAAATATAAAAACAACAGGAGGTCTCAGTGGTATGTGTGTTTTTGTGTTTACTTAAGATCTGAAATAATAAGACAGATCATGGCCTTTATTTACATATCTTTTGTCATTTTTCTGCTCTTCTCCCAGGAGCCACTTTGTTATATTCTGCAAACATTTTTCATTTTCTCAAAAACTTCACCTCAAATTAAATTTCTGCGACTCTAAAACAGTTTACTGTACTTCTGCCAGTGCTATCAACTTGCAGTATCCCTGACTCAGGATGTTTTACCTGATATCATCATTGTTTATAATTAATCCAGTTTTTTACAGGGTTTCAACTGGAGGATTAAATCACTTCCAGCAAAAAACTGGGCTGCAACAAGAAACAAAATCAGATAAAACAGATTAAGTGGCCATTCTTCTATGGACACCATGAAACAGGTCAGAGGAATGATGCACTGTCCTTGTCAAACATATTCTGAGTAAAACCCTCTAAACATAGAATAGAATAGATTGTCCCTCATACAGAAAAACAATCTTCCCTTCACAGCAATACACACACTTTCACACATTAAAAACTGTGTGTATTTTATGTGCATTTTTGAAGTTATTAAAAGTAGATGAATAAAAAGTATGGATAAATGAATAATACAGGTCATGCCAGGCATAATATTCCATGCATCATTCGTTCATTGGTTTTTCAAAATGAAACCAAAAATAAGACAACGAAAAAAACAACTTGTTTCATTATTTGTTTCCAAAACCAAAATCAAAAAACGGATAACGATACGTTTTTTAATTTTTGTGTTTAAATGAATAATGGAAAAAAATTATAATGGCCGTTTCCCCTTTTATCCAATTTTGACCTGAAGCCAGTTAAGTAAACCACAAATTAATCTTAACAACCGAAAGAAACATGTCCACCAGACTTGAAGATCGTTATGATTAAACAGCTGTTTGGCGATGGAAAACCACATGCTAAGATTTCTAACACGCTACCACAGGTATTCAGAGATCCTCGGAAATGTCAGTGAGAATTCTGTGCTCAACACCAACTCAGGTGTAAATGACATATGTCAGATGCAGAACTGGAAACTGTTATCCTGTCATTAATATATAAGGTAAGTACAAGCTGTACGGATATGCAAGGTGTACATATACACTTGTCATATAAATATTTGTTTGTGTGTTGTTATAAGAAGAACATACCTGGAATATGGCACTAATTTTCTCCATGGTCATATCTTCAGGTCTTAGGCTGACCCTCTTAGTTTCCCGAAATAGGACATAGGACTATCTTTGTCACTGCAGGTCACAGTCATTTCTGGTTAACTCAACTTGCTTTGGGTCAAAATTGGATAAAACAGAAAATGCCCATTATCTTATTCGTGAACACAAAAAGGAAAAGTGAAAAAACGCATCGTTATCCTTTATTAATTTTGGTTTCGGAAACAAATGCTGAAGAAACACATTTTTTCATTGTCTTATTTTGAAAATCGAATGAATGGATGATACATGGATTCAAAATAAACCCGTCCCCTGCAAACAGTTTACCCAATTTCCCCTATCATTGCAAAAACACATTTTTAGTGACTATGACCTTGACCTTTGACCTACATTCAGCACAGTTTAATGGGATCTATCCTTGGCCATCTTCCATGTTTCTTGCAAATTTGGTGGAAATTGGTTTAATAATTTTTGTGTAAAATTGCTGACAAACAGACAAAAAAAGAGAGACAACCAAAAACTTTTACCTAAAACAATACCCTTCTCTTCATTATAATTAAAATGTGTAGCAGTTCAACTGGGAGGCTACGGTGATGGTGGTGGGTGAAGGCAGGTGGAGAGTGGGAGTTCAGTACCTGGAGTGCACTGGTGTAGAAGTTATTCCTCCATCTGGGAGTATAGAATTTCAGAGCCCTCACTTGGTCATGAATGATATTCCTCACTTGTACTCATGGTCTTTAACAGATTAGGGTTCAGTTTGTTGTTCAGAGGGACAGCCCTGGGCTGGTGCAAAGCCAGAATGTATTCAGACTGACATTGGAACATGTGGGAAACATACAAATATATGAAATGTGACTTTTAGGTCCACATTTGGAGAGGGTTTTAGATGCAACTCCAGATGCTTCTCAGTCTGGACGGGGAATGTAAATAAAGGACAGTTTTTAGGACAGTGTCTATTTGCACACCAAACAATGTAGAAAGCGCAAATTAAAAAAATAAATAACGAAAGTAAGAAAACAACAGACATTACAATTTAATATAACGCAGAAATGCATAGTGTAGTTCCTAGAAATGTAAGTTTGTGGCACATGTAGGCAAACATCTGCAGACTAGTTATGTAACATTACAACATGCTTTTAATGAGTGGATGGGTTTAAGATGGGGTTTTCTTTTCAAGTGAACCATTGGAATATTGCAACATATTGAGGTTTCTGTGGTTACATATAAAACCAATATGTTCTCTATGAACAAAGTGAGGACAAAATAAAATTAATGTCCATTTTGTCTCTTAATACACCTTAAATATAGTATTGTATTCCCTAAAAACTAGGTTTGAGTTATCATTCTTATCTTTCTTTTTGACAGTTTTATTGATTGTAGACTCTTTGGAAGTACCCATAGAAACACCACCTATCCCACCTTAAAGATTGTCAATATCAAGGAGCCCCATAACCTCTTCAAAACTCACAACTACACCCTCTTAAATTTTGTTTAGGTTCTAAAAACACAAGGTTGTGTGATTTAAGGAAACCTCCTCATAACGACCTCAAGGACCCGTATCTTTAAGAACTCTTAAAGGACACCAAAGGATGTATCAAGAAGGACAACAGCCTCATCAAGGGCCCCTATAAACTCTTCAATATGCACTGCTTCCTCTTTAATAAATATATATATGCAATCCCTTTAAGGATGGAGACAAGACACCTCCTCTAAGGACCCCCAGACAAACCAAGCAAATGCAAATCCAACCTTTCAAGATTGACCCTCTTACGTACTGCTATAATCATCTCTATATTCCTGTTTCTCTTTTCTATTGAGTTGCATTGAAAGTTTTTTGTTTTCTGATAAAATTAAGCAATTTCCCTGTACTGTGTAGTCTCACATAAAACAGGCAAATCAGCATCACGGTGTTTCACTAAATGAGATTTCCATTACAGAGAATGAGATGAATGTATCGGTGATGTTGTACCTGTCGCTCATCCCTTCAGCTTCATTAATTTCCTGTTTCTGAATCTCATCCCTCATCTACTTGACCATGTCTGTTTAAATGAGCTGTCTATCAACCAGCCAGTACACCCCCCCCCCCAAGCTACAATTACCCAAACATTATTACCTCAACATACAAGAACGGAGGATTACAAACCACTTTCACTGCCATCGTCTCATTTTAATGCAAAGCTAAGCTTGCAAAACAGGAAAGTATCCTCACTGCTGACTGCAGGACATGAAAGAACATTAATAAGTTGAACTTTGAAAAAAACAAAAAACAAATTGGGCTACATTTATACAGTGACGATGAAAACAATAGATACAAAACTGGTGTCTTATATTCAACTTTGCATCCGCATTAAGGCAAGCATTTTCAGGACAAATTTTTTCTTTATATGAAGACAACAGTGGGCAAATTTCAATTGGATATGCATGCCAGGTCCCAAGGTGGTAGTGTGATAGAACACCGCTATGTCCATGAGCATAAATTAAACACTGATGTAAAGGCATTGGTGTTTTATATAATGTGTACTTTTTGCAATATTTTAAACTATGCAAATGCACTCAAGAAGTGCAGTACATATTGACAAGACCTTCATCTGCTGGACACAACACTCCTGATGCTCCAGGTTTGACTTTCTCTGTCCATTTGAATGTATTATTATTATTAGAAGTAGTAGTAGTAATAGTAGTAGTATTAATAATAATAGTAGTAGTAGTAGTAGTCGTAGTAGTAGTTAGTAGTCATTGCAGTTGTAGTATTGTAAATGTATATGGTTAAATAAGTCTTGTTGACAAAATACAAATATTTAAAGGGTGGCTGCAGCTCACTTGGTAGAGTGGGTCGTCCGATGACTAAAGGTGGTTCACATCCTGGCTCTGGCTGTTCACGTGTTGAAGTGTCCATGGGCAAGACACTGAAGCCTGAATTGTAGGTGTGTGCAGAAGTGTGTGTGTAGGTGTGTGTGTGTGTGTGTATGGTTGAATGTGAGGCTAATGTAAAGTGCTTTGGATAATGTAAAGTGATATATAAGTGCAGTCCATTTACCAATATTTAGTGGAAAGATAGAAATGATAACTAACCACATGGATGGATGCTCTGCTTTCAGATGCAGATGACGGCATCAGTCGCACACAGACCAGGGAAACAGAGCCTGCAGCAAGTGAGACATTAGTATAACTGCAAGTATAATTAAATCATTATAGTAACTATGACTATTATATTGTTTTCAAAACTGATCTGGCTATATTCTGTGTGGAAATCCAGCTCCTGGTGAAGGTCCATCCAGTAGCAGTCTATATAGTGACAGCGAGAGCACTGATACCTGGACTGTACAACCTGAAGCTGGTAAGTTAAAGTTTAAAATATTAGATAAATAAAAACAATCACAGTGTACGTCTATCTACCATAAAATAATTTATTTCATAAACATAATAAATAGTTATCATTTTCAATCACTCTACCATTGAATACAGATGAACAGACATCTGGAAGCGCTTGAGACACCAGTGCCACCACATACACAGTCTGCAGCAGCAGGTACAGCCTTTCAATAATCTTTATTGTGTGGTTATTTTCATACAGGTTAGTTTCAGATACATTCATGAAAAAAATCAAAGTATAAGTATTGTCTTGTGTATGCTTTAGATGTATTTACTGCATGTTGGATTTTGATTTATCTTTAAGATCACTGATAAATCCCTAAATCCCTAAAATTGGTAGCCTACGAACAGTATAGATTTGAATAAAATTAAGATAACTAATATTTGTACTAAATGTGTTGTGTATCCCAATGAAGGCATAACATTGATTTTATATGTATATATTTGCCTTACAGGAACAGCAACAGCTGCATGTTCTGCTTCACTACAGCCTGCATGAGGGGAGCACCCACAGGTCCCTCAGACTGGGCACCACTTTCAGATGCAGTGAAGAGGGACATGGTCAGTAGAGGACCATATCAGGTACATGTTCAGTTTTCATTTCCAAAAAGACAGAATGGTAGAAGTTTCCATCATCACTGTTTCTTCAGTTAATTAGTGAATGGAGACAAAAATCTAGAGAATCTGTTTTATTTATTAAAAGAAAAAAAAAAAACATCTCCAGTGCTTCTGCGGAAGATTCTTGTCACACAAAGATTATACAGTTAAAGTATTGTCTGGTGGTGACTGGAAAATTCAGGGTGTCCTAAGGTGAATGTGTAAATACAAGACTGCTAAAAAATATTTTTGGCTGGGCTAGGGGGAGGGGGGGCACCAACATTGAATTCACCTTGGGGTGCTAATGGACTAGAACCACCCTTGATTGGACATACACACCAGAATTTCAAAGGAAGAAAAGCAATGAAAATGTTCAAAGTGTAACATACTCTGATTTCTTTAGTTCTTTTTAAGTGGCTAAAGTTTGGCTCATGTTTCTTTGCTGTGTATTTCATAAGTGGGGATGTGCTGAGTTAATTAAGCTGTCTCCTACGTTGATGAGCAGGAACAGAAATCGCTGAAATCTCTACCTATGGTATCTGCAAAGATCTGGTTTGACATATGCAGCATATGTTAACAGAACATAAAAAATCCTATCCATTTGACCTGCTCTTTACTCTCACAAAGTACAATGACAGCCAAATGTATTTTTCATACTTAGGTTGAATCCCAATTCACTCCTTACTCCTCCTACTGTTTTGTGCATTCACGTGAAGGGGTACTGTTGTTCCAATTCTCAATTAGACAGAGGGGAAGGGCTAAGGCGAATGGCTGTATATCCCAGAATACATAGCATTACGGTTAATAATTGCAAAAAGATGACCCATGCAGAGATGCTTACAGCTACAGTGCGATGGTGAATACTGTAGGAAACAAAGATTTTACTCCACCAAGTAACAGCACAGTTATGTTTTGCTGGTGTTTATGTAGATGAGGAGAGGGTCGACTAGATATGAACATGACAAATATTTATTTACAGGTCTGGAAAAATACGAGAAATATAGCCATCAGACAACAGCGGATTTCTTGCTAACTCTTCTACTCCGGTCCGCTGAATTGTCACATGACCACATACACGGAACACATACTTCGGTACAAACAGGCTATCAAACTACAATAACAAACATATTTGCATCCGACAACGAAAACTACACATTTTCATTCCATTACAGGTTACTGTATCACAAATAAACCAGTGAAACGCAACAAAACACACCAGCTTACCTGTAAAATACAGAAATATAGCCATTGTGCAACAGCGGATTTCTTGCTAACTCTTCCAGCTCTGAGTTCAACTACTTCTACGGGTTCGCTTGGATTTATATGACAATGCTGCCACCTAGTGGGCTGGTGGGTTACAAACACATGGTTAAACCATTATTTTTCTCCAGTCAATTATATTGCACGAAGTGTGCTACATTTATCTGGATGGATTTGGCTGAAATTTCAGGAAAGATTGATAATCGCAGAAGAAATACATGATTAAAATTTGGTAACAACCAGTAGAGGTAAGTCGGGGGCACCCACATGTGCCCCCTACATGTGTGTTCCATTTGGTATAAGGTCTGGGTAGACCACTGCTTACAGAACTGAAAGGTGGGGGGTGATCTGCCTTGGTGGAGTCTGTGCTTTTCTAGTTACTTCTGTTTATGGACCATTGTCACAATAAGCGGAAGTACGTCAGAGGAGCGTTACCAAACTTCCTGTTAAACGTTAAGACAGTAGAAAGCCGGTATTATTGAAAGAGTCTTTTAAAGTTCCTGAAGAAACCACTTTTAACATTTGCAGATATTGGGAGAATCGTGGAGGAAAATTCACTAACAAAAAAAATTGATAAAGGCTACGATTTTTTCCGTGATGAAAAAGTAAAATGTAAATGTAAGGAGAGAGCCCTGGAGCTAAGTGCTACTGAACTGATAACTACGTCCACAAATCATTAGTACTATATCCACTTATACCTAGGGCTAGGGTTATAGGGTTATGTATGGATAGTATAGAGGACATGGACTATTTCACTATTTTCAATTTGTTCTGTCTATGGTTCAAGTCAACGTAATGTTAAAGTCATCATTTTTCTCTGGCAGTGTGTGTTTATGTTGATGTTTGTCATAGTATCTAATGTAGTAGACGGGCAGGTTTCTGTGAGGGCTACATGCTACCCATCGCAAAGAAAAAAGAGAAGCCTAACAAACTCCGGGTTTGATCAGGGACTTACTGTTCACTGGCTGCAGTTGCAGCTCTATGCCTATTTCAACTCTTTCCTTCCAATTGTTACCTTTCTTTCCCTGCAGGACTCACACTCCGAATCGTAGTTGGGAGGGCTGCTTTAGTGGGTTAGTCTTTGGCTCGTTTGCTGGTAAGCGGCGTCTAGAAGTCCGGGCCGCAGAAAATCAGAAAGGAAGAGGGAGAACTTTGTCCAACTGGCTCGTGCAGACTTGCACATTTAATTATCGTTTTGCATGTTATTAACAACACTTTCTGGGCCGAATGCTAAATAACTGGACACAGCTGCGTAGAACAGTTTAGCATTGCTAAGTTCGTTGCGCACATGTTTCAACATGTATTATTATATTTCTCTTTCCGTCGCACACACTTACACGTCACCTACACACTGACGTCACATTCACTGCGACACGGTCCATCAGAGACCGCTGGCCGGTAACACAATGCTACTGTTGTTTACTGGTGACAGTGTTGTACTGGCATCTAAAGGTTAAAGATCCTAACTACAGTTTAAGTCAAACATTACTTATTTGTGTTCACCATAACATTAAAATCTTGGCGATTTCTTTGATCTCAACTCATACCAAGGTTAACAGCTGCTGTTTTTTACACCGTTCATATACTGACTCCCTTTTTCCTGTAGGAATATAATCATTCCAAGAAAAATGCTGGGGACAGACTCTGGCTTCAACCGACAAACAGTCATCCCCAAGATGTAGTGTTCTGATGTGAAGTGTCTGCTGCAGACGTAAGTGCTCCTTTTTTAATTATAAAACTCGGCCCTTCATAACGCTGAATAGCCGGGAGCCATTTTCATCTAGCTTCGCTGTTAACAGGGAAGGAGTGGAATGAAATATATGACTGCTTCAGGACATTACAAGAACATCCTTGTATGTTACAATAACTTTTGGTCATTGCCGTCATCTTTGCCATTTAACTTAACGAAAGTTGTGATAAAGGTCCATAGCAGCATCTATTGTGTCATTTCCACTAAGCGGAACTGGCTCCATTTGGCTGAGTACAGTACCTGGTTGTCATAGTGATACAGAGCACTTCCATGTCATCTGCTCACAGGTGCTAATAAACCCATTTGTTGCATGTTGTCTCATCTGAATTTTTAAGTTGGTTACCAAAGACCGGCCTCCTCAACCAATTGTGGTGTAGCTTTGGTCTGTCGTCATGTTGATTAATGTACCAATATATTAAATGTCGACTGCCGCATCTGTGTTTTGTAAAACAGATGTAGGATTTCTGATGATGTAACAGGTAGTGAAGTGTTGTCCCATTTCTTTGTAGTGATATTTCAACCCCTATACCTTGCAAGTCATTTTCAAGAGCTAGGGGTAGGGCCAAGGTGTAGAAGTAATTGGTAGGGGTGAGGGGAGAACTGGGCATTGTGTCTTGTGCCGGTGTATTGACTGCACTTTAATTATGATGTTCCTCAAGGCTCTATCCTCAGCCCACTTCTGTTTTCAGTGTATATTTTGTCAGCCAGATCCTTCATAGTCACATAATTTATCATCACAAGTAACATGTCCCTCTTAAAATCCATCAAATCAAGTTCTCTCTTCTCTTCGCCGTGTCCACATTAACCCCTCTATCCAATAAACATCCAAATAAATTTTATTCCCACATTATATTCCTTTCTGTTTTATTTCTGTTTCCTTTCTTTATTTCTTTTATTTCCAACATTCAGATTTCCAGTCAAGTCAAGTTAGAATCATCAGGCAGTAAAAATGTGTAAGATTGTAACTAAAACTTCCAGCCAGCAGATGGAGACAATTGACCATAAAAATATTTTTTTTATCTGTTCTAACTTCAAGTTGCTTCCTGATCTAATTGTCTCTGTTCTCATGGATATGGTTGGTCCTTTCAGTGTAAAGTGTTCCTTTAAAGACAAAATATGTATTTTTATATGTGTAATTATGATTATGATCTGTGTTGGGTTTGAGATGTAGTTAGTTAGTTAGTTAGTTAGTTAGTTAGTTAGTTAGATAATGGTCTTGTGAATTGAAATAAAGTTAATTATTTTCTACTGGACATATATAGTCTATATTTAACATCTACATTATTCCTTAAACAACTTAAAAATCAGTAATATAATCATGCATCCTCATAATATTTGGCTGTGTTAATTCATGCAGATTAATCAGTTTGAGGTTGCATGGGACCTGGCATATCTAAAACTGTTTAATGTATATTACATCAAGCAATACAATCTAAGGCAAGGAAATGCAAAGCAATAACAGAAAGCAGAGATTACTCACTGTAAATGCTAACTTACAAATTCATTAAAAATCCTAAGTGAACTGAAGTCAATTTTTTAATCAACTTGTTACGAACACTTAATTTAAATAAGCAAGTACTACTGTGGGATTGTAGAACATTCTTAAATTGATATGCCCTAGTTAAATGGAAGCAAAATACTGTTGATGTTGAACTAAAGAAACAGTTTGAAACCAGTATAAATTGTAAGGCAATGCACACAACAAGAACAAACATGTTTAATATCAAGATTTAAAGATAAAAAGAATTCACCCTCTGCAATGCTTCCAAAAGAGGAGGGAGGGGTGTCACTGTCTGAGGAGTGTTAAAGATGTTCCTGCTGGTGAAGGACTGTGTGAAGTAATGCTGTCTTCTCTTATATGTGAACAGGAGCACCTTAGAGTTAACACTTGAAGAGATAGAATAGTATTGACCAAGACTTAAAAGTAGAATCTATAAGTTTATGTGAAATTACCAAGAGGATTAATGCCATAGTCACTCACTTGTGTGTTCATGAGTTCATCCTGTTTATTTCATGAATGTAGAGTTGAACACCTGCTTTTATTTCAGGATACATTAGGACAGTGGTTCTCAACCTACAGGATGCAAGATAAATACATTTCAAAATGTTATTTATACTTATATATATATATACTTGTTACATTTGGAGTCTGTTGCTCTGAATATAAGCAGCCAATGATGTTTGGAGCCTTTCAGCTGTCATAGACTGCATGTCCCTGTTCCTTATTTCATTACTTGGGTTGGAACTAAAAATCCCATTGTTCTTTGGGGTACTAAAGAAACTCTTGCATTGATGAAAGAGTGACTGTCAGGATGTGCATGTTACTGATAGCACTGCACAAGTATTTTTACATATCACACAATTTTATGAGGATTTCAAAGATGCAGTTTGTTTTGCCTTAGAGACAGATTTTGAGAAAATTTGGAATTTGTACATTTTATGTATTTGATCTATATTACCAGTATCTATCTTCTATTCTTTATAAATAAATAAACATCAATTGTTGATATGGCTTTGGGTGCCTGGTGTGTCAGATAAACATGGTGAAAGATATAAGTGAGATGGAGGCACATTACAAAGGAAAGTTGACATCAGTGCTAATTCCAACAAGACTTCCAGCCATAGAACACCCAGCAAAATGAAAATGTTCTGAATATTGGATCCCATTCTGGCTGTTTCTACTGCATGCTATTGTATGCTACACAGTGTTTTAGTAACTATGTATTGTATTATATAATTGTGAAAACTAAACAGATTTTTAAAAAATCCACATGTTGAATCTTCAAACATCAAATTTGAATTCTGGCTGTAAAACATATTTCTTAAAATGTGTTGTACAGTGTAATCACCAAATATAAATATATAAGCAAATACTACATATACCGTATTGCAATTTAATTCTATATTCTCAAAATATATTCTCATCTCTCCTAATAATGAAACCAAGTTTAGCTGCAAGTCACTAACGAACCCTTGGAACTTCATCACAAAGTTTAAGACAGCATGTAGTTTTAATATTGTACAAGTATTTATCAAAATTAAAGATTTTAACACATATTAAATGTTTTTTCATTAAACCTTTGCAGTGTTATATGTTTCTATTATATGTTTCATGAAAATCATTTAATTCTATTATCTCCTTTGCCCATCTTGCCCAGATCAAACTGACTACCAGTGAAAGGGTTTTTCACTGTGCATTAATGCAGACTTTCTCAACTTCATACAGAAAGAAGCAAATTAATCAAGTGTAAACAATGAACAATCATAAATAAAGCCAACAGAAAATCATATTTATTCAGTTTACAGAAAATATTAGACAGACTTATCTGCTAGAAAGCACTCATAGAAAAGTGAATATTTAATTAAATAAACTTCAGCATCTTAAATAAACTAACAATAAATAACAAGGATATTTGGGTAAATCTTTATTTTATGGGCTACTAATAACCTACTCATTTTTTTAGAAATTATATTAGAGATTTTCTGGAAAAGCTGAGTCTATTTACAGGCAATATGACAATTTTTAAGTTGCATATGCAAAAAAAATAATTATCTACAGGTGAATGTACAAACACATGTCAGACAAATTAATTCTCAATAACAATAACCTTTTCTATAAAGGACAAGTTATATTAGACATTACTGTGAACATTTTTGTTATCACCTAGTTATACATCTCTGAAAATTTACAGTAAGGTGGCAATTAAAAACCCATAACATAAAGAATTACCTGCTATTGTTGACACAAGAGTGCAACCTTTTTGAGAAATCCTCATTTACATTCTTAACTGATGAGATCACTATACACATCAGAAAGCTGCTAGTTTAGAACTAAGATAGCCTGAGCACACACCAACACTGGCAAATCCATCTGATGGAGAAAAAGCATGGAGCTGAGGCAAGGTAGAGCCAGAAAAGATGAAATGAAAGTGAAACCAGACTTCCACACTGCTTTCTAAACCAAGGTAACATAATCTGTCAATGTTTTTTATTTATATTCCCCATTAACCAAACCCAGGAAAAGCCTCAAGAATCAAATTCATAAAATATAATCTGTGTGTAAGTCTGAGCATTATAATAAACTGTGGAAATAATTTTTTTTTTTAAGTATGGATAAAAATGTTGACAATTGGTGGTGACTCTAGCTGGCCATCCAATACATGCAGCTTATGCTGTCAGAAGTGACCGCTAGGGGTACATCCCCCCAAAAAATGACTCCTAATTTTGAACCAGACAGCTATGATGTCATGACATGAAATGTCCCCATCATTTGCACTTGATTTGAAGTCCATCACAAAAATAGTCACAGAAATATGAACAAAAGAACATTCACCCATTTTAAACTTTTATGGGAAATCTAGAAATGATAAATTGTGCAAAATCAATTTCATTTTTCCTCTCCATGTTATTCATTGATATGGAAAACATGGAATTTCCAAACCAAATATCTTTAGTTATCGCATTAACACCAAGGATATCCAGTGGCGGTCAGACCAAAAACATAATTTCCCTGAAACTCCATTTGGAGGTATAATAACCAGAAGGTTGGCAGATCTAATCCTGTGTCATTGTGTGGCACTTTGCCTGTGTATAATCATTTGGTGGCTACACGTGTAATTTGTATGTGAGTGAATGAATCACAAGTGCTTAGAATAAGTAAAATAGAAAAGCACTTATACATCTGATCCATTAATTTGATGTCTTCTGTAACTTACTGAAATGTTTGGTAATAATCAGACAAAACATGTCTGAAAGAAAAAAATAGGTTTATAATGTCGTAATCATGAGATCCTTATGTCATTAGCTGAAGACAAATATCTCAATGAATAAAAATTACATACAGTAACTTCTGAATATAATTAATATTTCAATGCAGATTTGGATTTCACAAAAAAATATTCATACAAATTGAAGATACACTACAAAAAAATACATCTAATTACAAGGTAAATTGACCGTTTTTCTTTAGTAAAGGCAATGCTTTCCCAAGGATTAAATTAATGAAAAAAATACTTAAAGTATCTCCTCAAACTGCTGCTTTATTTCATATTGCCTGGGCCTGTCTGGTGATTCATTTTAGATGCACTTTGTCAGTGAATCAGTGTCCTTTGGACTTAAAGCAGAGGTGAAACCAAAAGGTCACTTAGAGCCACATGGACATATAGGTTTTTAATGCGATTGACAGTAAGAAAAATAATTATTTAAACAAGTTCCCCAAAAAATTTTATTATAAAAAGTGTGGGAGGATGAGGCTGTGAGTTATCTGAAAATGGACAGAAGTGAAAACTGAAAGTTAATTAATCTGCCTGTTAAACTTTAGCCGTCATTATATTAAGTTGTGTGGTGTGGACAGACTCAGTGCAGAATGAACATTCGTCACTAATGTATGTGCTCTGTGAGGAGGGTCTGAAAGCCAGTCTCAGCTATGATAGGTCAGGATCACAGACTGAATGGGCAGCCGGCATACAGGACACAGCTTGTTCCTCTTCTTCAGCTTCCTGGCACAGATGTAACAGGCCATTAGGTGTCCAGTTCGTCCATGGACGATGCATCCGTTCTTTGGCCGTGACTGACAGATGAGACAAGGGTCCAAACACGATTCGGGTAACCGCCACTCTGCCGATACATTACGCTCCAACTCCGGAACCACAACAGAAGAAGGTGGAAGAGGAGGAGGAGGGTCAGTGGGGGAAGATGGAAGCAGCTCCTGGGAGTCAACAGAGGAGTAGGAAGAAGAAGGCTGGGAGTCAGAACTCCACAGCTTCTCCTGGGAGCTAAGAAGTGAGGAGGTGGCATCTGCCGTGCACTGTGACAAGAGAGGAGGTGTTTTTGCTCTTTTCCCATCTGGAACATCAACTCCTTCATTCTCCTCTACATCAGAGCCTGCATGAGACAAACCAATCAATAGACGATGTTTTAGACCAACTCTAAATGTGAATCTGTCATGAGATAACATTTTTGGTGCTACACAAATACAATTAGGCTAACTGAGTAACAAACATTGTGACTAGTCTACCTGGAGCGTCTGCAGCTGCTGATTGGTCAGTTGGTTTTGTGGGCAGGACTTTTGGACTGGAGCTGGTTTCCTTGTTGACAGACACTTCTGGCAGCCAATCCCGACGCAGAGTCCAGCAGCGCAGACAGTTTCTGGGGAGCGGTGGGTTCAACTCATCACACTTCCAACACCGCCAATAATCCTGAAAGACAAAGACACAGTTGGAACCCAAGTAATGTGACCAAAACTTAAACAGAATAAAGAGGTCAGACAGTGTGACATCAGGGGATTTTCACCTCACATTTTCACCTTGTCAAAATAAGGTTCAAGCCTGAGTTAAGCTTGCTGAATCCCCTGAGTGTTTGAACAGAAGATTATCTGAACAGCCTCATTCTGTTCCTGCTAAGGCTGTGATATAGAATTAGACTACAGTATATCGTATATGTCAATATAGTTCAAATTTGCACTGCAAGCCCTGCTCTGCTGCGCTGCTGAGTCAGAGCTCTCTACACTGCTCTGCATACCAACACCCCTCCTCTTTGTATACAGCGGCGGAGGTCTGCGCTCTCACAGTGGTTTCCTACTCTAGTTTAAGATATATTTTTTTATTTAAATATGGACCATATGGAGCCTGAATTTTTTTTTAAAAAAAGGTACGTCGGTTATTTTATGTTTCATTTTATTATTTAAACAACAGCATTTTTTCATGAATGAGGTGAAGAAACCGGTTTCTCATTTATTCATTTGATTTTACCACTGTTTACTGAAATAGCTGGTTTCAATAAAACTACTTGTGACGTGTCATATTTGACTTTGACTGAACATTTGCAGGAATAAAAAAATATCGGGATATATATCTTATATCGCTATTCAGCCTAAATATAATTGGGATATGACTTTTGGTCCATACACCTGTAGACAGTGATTTTAAAAACACTAAAAAGAAGTTGCTACTATGAGAATTGTGTTGTTTTCCACATGCTTAGTTGAAGCAGGTGAGAAAGCATAATATTAGAGGTTTTTTGTGTTGGACTGTAAAAACATTTTCAGTCCATTAAAAGACTGAAAGATCAAATTAAACTATGGTAGAGTAAAATATACCCTACCAGATAATATGATGAAGTCAATCCCATAGAATTTTACTGGGAAGTTGTGGTGACAAGTCCACTACAAAGCTACTAAAACTGTCAGCGAGTTAGTACTAGTTTAAATACATATGGGTCCGTTCAAGTGGTAACACATGGACACATTCTTGTTCAACAGTCTCTGTCCTGTAAGCAGAGTAACTTATATGCATGTATTGTATATATTTTGAGTATGCATTTATAAGCACTTTAACATTATACATAACAAAATTTGGGAAGCTAAAATTTTGAGGTGAAAACTTTCAAATTACTGCTCATTAACACCTGCACTTGAAATGGGCATACATTTTTTAAATTTATGTAAACATTCAAAACATGTGGTGCCTGACAGAAACTGATATCAAGTAGAACAAAACCTTTTAGATATCATTTTCAACTATGCTGAAAATAAATTTGGGGTAAATATTGAAAAGTCTCAGTTTTACTGACATGAGAATGTAGTAACACGTGGACAGGCTACCATGGTAACACGTGGAGGATGTTTTACCATTGCATCACTTAAAATGTTGACTTCATTTTTTAAAAACATGCCAGATAAAATCACAATGCTTTATTTAGCACCAACACAATGTTATTTACAACTTGTGGTGGTCCATACGGATATAAGTGAATTACAAACAGTCATTTCTCTGTACAATTCATAGGCTGTCTTTTTAAATGTGACCAGTGTAAGAACTCACAAACTTCATAACTCAGAATTTTAATTTAGACAAGAGTCTGTCACTTGTCTTTTTCTTCATTTAATGTAACTTAGTAGAAGGTTCTGAGCTTCTATACTGTGTAGGTGGTATTTTAAAAAGGATTACAGTTCTATAAAATAGAGATATTTAAGAAGAAAAAAAAATCCTGCTTGATAAATGGTGTGTGTGAATTTACTGTATTATGTTGGGTGTTCACTTATGCTTGATCGGACCCATATGTGCTATCTAGAACATTTTCACCTCTTTACCTTGCCATCAGACAGCCATTTCCGAAAGGGGACTGAAGTCGCGAAGTGCTCTTCAAAGCAACCAGATGGAAGCAACGCTAGACCAGCAACATCTGAGTTCTGGGAGGTAAAATTACTGTTTTTGTCAAAGGAATCAAGTGACGTTGAAGAGTGTAATCATTTCACACTCCATATTCCCTCACATGAAATCTCCCATTATTTTCGCAATATTTGTGGGCAGATATTCCACTCACACCTCAGTCTCACTGCTCATCGCTTTTCTGTTAATCTCAAGGTTAACCGAACATTTCTGCTTGGGTGTCACTGATAATTGTGTTCAAGGACTGTGTGTGATTTACTGCAAGACTCACAGCTTCAGTGATCTCTGTGTCTTCATCAAAAGAGTCTTCGTCTTCTGCCTCAAAGAAGGTCACCTCGTATACCTAGAAAGTAACCAGCATGTCAACATTTAACAAATGTCACTGGCGGCCTGCAAGAGTCTACAACGCTAACTAGTATGTTTTCCAGATTCTTCTACCATAGCTTGAGTAACCTTCGTCAAAAACATAAATTATGTTTTTACCTGATCATCTGCAGACAGAGACGCATCATCTTCATTGTAGTCATCAGAAACAACGGACTCCACCTCAAACTCGACACTGAAGTTATCACTTTCTGAATCTGAGGCTGCAACTGTGACCTCTGACCTTTCAGACTTAACGCATAAATATACAGTTTGTCTTATAAAGCAACATCCAAATGACAGTCAACAGCAATATAAAACATGTGTAGATGAAACTCACTGTGCTGTGTGAGTCAGATGACTGACTGCTGGGTCTGTCCCTCCCACTTCCAAGTCCACCAATCACACACCACGAAAGGCTGTCATCAAATGTCAAGGAGTAGCTATCAGACCGCCTCCTTTTCCTGCCATTTTCCTCTAGCTCCTCCTCTGTCTCTTCTTCATCTTCATTATTGTCCATACTTTGGGAGGGTCCTGAGGACATGAAGGGGGCAAAGTTCAAAGCTTAGTTTCCCAGATGTGTTGATGAGCTCCAATATTCATGTTTCAGAAGAGAAACTCACCTGGTTCACTGTTCCTCCGGCTCCTCCGTCGCCTCCTCCTTCGCCTCCTTCTCCTGTCTGGTGATGAGTGATTTTCTGAGCGTGGGTTAACTTCTAAATTGGCCTCCTTAAAACAAAACAAACAAAAAAAAAAAAAACATTCATTACTAACAACATAATTTGTGATAAAATGTCCCAAAATATCTAAGTGTTTAACATGTGCTATAACAAGTTACAGTCCAGGCCAATAGTTTTGAAAATGGCTAAATATTGTCTGTGCAAGCTTTACTGATTCAGTTTTAAAAAGGCATTTTCTCAGGGTGTGACAAGTTAAATTTAAGACTTTTTAAAAATACTTAGAATAGAATTTAATGCCTATTTCATGGCTGTACTGACAAAAAACTTGTGACTCCTAGAATTAGGAAAAATGAATTGAATTACTCCAATGCCTTAATTCCCACCATTCCGAGTCATTTCTCCCCAGGGGCAAAGTTAGCGAGATAATTGGTTTCTAATTTTGATATAAATTGTCAAGTTGAAACGTGTGGAACTGGGTCGACTAACATTACTTCCTTTGCAGCTTGGACCTTTAACAGACACATTTACCATGACATAACTTAAGACCTACCATATCAAATTGAATACCTTTTAAAGACATTTTAAGGCAGTAAATAGAGAGTTGTAAATTCAAGACCATCAAGACTTTTTAAGACCCTGTGGAAACCCTGTTTTCTGCATTTATCTGAGGAACTGAAAAACAATCCTAACATTTTTTTTAGGAACTTTACTGAGAAATAAATCACACAAGGTCTCGATTTGTGTCACTGGCCACAACTATATATTCTACAAGATCAAGGAAGGTCCTACATGTTTGATACAGAAGAATATTAAAAATCTGTTGTACATAAAGTACAGAGGATGTTAATAATTTCAGGATTACTTGCAAAGTTGATCCGTTTATTTGTATTTTAATACATTTATTACTTTTTGTCCACATGTTTTTAGTGCTGCTGTTGAGCAAATCACTATCACAGTTACATTAACACAAACAATTTTGCTTGATGATTATTTCTAGAAGTAACTTTTTGTTGTTGTTGTTGTTGTTACAGTGTAATATTTCCACACAAACAGTTAAAAAAAAAACAAAACATTAAATTCAACCGCTCAAAATAACGTTTTAAAAAAGAACCCGATGCTACAATCTTTGGATATGATTGTTTTATATGCTTATTTAGGACCTAAAGAAACCCTGATTTATAAGACACTTGTGTTTCTTACCTCAGGGCATCTCTCAGTTTGACTGTTACTGTGTGATTCACTTAAACTTGGTGAGGAATCTAAGAAATATAGAAAAAGAAGAGTATGTTTAATCCCTGCAACAGTTAAGAACGTGTACCAGGTAGTAAAATGAAGATCTCAAAGAGCTACATAGGAAATTCATAGCAAACTGAATAATAATAACAAGAAAAGTACAATTTAAAAGAAAGATTTAATTCCAAATCAACCATGTTTATTCCAAACATATCTAATAGTTATGGAGACAACACTCAACTTCAACCTCATGATGGCAGCAAAGTCACTTAAACACCATCATTAATTAAGATCAATTTCGTAACTCATCCGGTAGATGGAGACAGAAATATAAAACATGTATCTACCACCACTGAAAGAAACCCTTTTAAACATGTTTTGAGACACTGAAATCAAACCCAAAATGACCGACTAACCAAATGTTCCACACAGTTATAGCAGAAAAAGAGGACAAAGTAAGACCAAGCAACAATTAAGTTAAAGAGAGGAAATAAAAGAAGAAGAACCAACAAATAACTGAAAGAAAGTAAAATAGATCTAATTGAAGACAAATTTTAAAAAATAAATAAAAAAAGTCCTACCTTGGCTCCTCACAGCCACCAGGTTCTTGGTGATCATAGCAAACAAAACTCTGAAACATTAACATATTTGATTATATCACTGTTAAAAGGCTCTGGATAAAAATAACAAGTGGTGTGCATTGCAGAAAAAACATGTTATGTCCCGTTTAAGAAGTGATCACAGAATCATACAGTGACAATAAACCCCAACAAGCCAGTCTTAATTTTTCCAGCTCTTACCGTGGCTCCTTCACTGAAAAGCTGTCGACTCCTAGAAGCTGTCCAAGTGCATCCTGGGCACAGTGGACAATGTGCTGCTGCTTCTGGTCATACAGCTGCTTCTGCATGATGTACTGCCCAAGGTAGAACATCACCTGCAGGAAGAGGAAAAAAGCAAAGATATTGATACTCATTGCATGAGTAAAAATGTGTCTGGGAAAAAAACAACACCTGTTGCATCATGCAGTTTCCAATCAGGGCAAAAACTAAAACTTTTACTTACTAGATCTCAGGAGGTTAATGAAAACGAGCAGTGGTATTACACTGAAAGCTCAATTATCCAAACAGTATCAACCTTTTGAAGCTGTAGAATTGCATCAGGGTTTCATGCCTTGCTTCATCACTCTACAAACACATGACTACCCCCAAAGCTAAATCAAAACAGTAAAATCTATGTAGATTGCAAATTCATAATGTTGCCTGCCCAGCTTTCTATAGAAGGAAACAACAACATTGACTTCTGCTGTTTGTTGAAGTAAAATAAGTTCAATTCAGTACAGTTGTTTATTCACAAGGTCAGTTTGTGACCTATCCTGTTCTCGCTGATTTTGCTTCTTTGGACTGAACTTTAATGGATATAATGGTCAAAATGCAGCACATGTTCTTCTAATATAACTCCTGAAACTGTTACAATACCCTAGAACTTCCCATGTGATGACACAACAAATTGATTTAAAAATCAGGAATGAAGGTAGAAATAGAAGCAGAACCATTTGAGTTAAATATTACATTTGAATGATGATGATAACCAATTTTACAATAAACATAATAATACTTAAAAATGTGGTATATGTATGAATTTTCTCCTCTTCCTAAGGTGAAACAACAAACTACTTGAAATGTTTCCAACATATCTGGCTTCAGACAAAGATATACTGTACCTCTTTCATGGTAAAAACATCTTTAGTGGCTCCTGCATGTTGCAGCAGTGAATGAAACTCCACCTTTGGTCTGACCTAAGCAGAGAAAAACATTAAATCTGTCAGTCGAATTGTTTTATTTGCATGTGTTTGGTTTTACATTTCATTAATTTGCAAAGTACACCACTTATCACACTTTTAATTGTGTTCAGTACTGATTAAAACTAATCAATAAGGCAGTAATCATATGTTCTTACCAGTTTGGTGTCATCAGCTGTGTCTGTGTTAAGCTCCCTGTTAGCTGACATCTTTTTGAGATGATTGTTCCTGGAAAAGAAAACACACTCAGGGTTACATCACGGATTATATTGTGATTATATTGTGTATATTGTATATTATATATATACTGTATTTTTCATATATGAGTCAGTAACCAACTTAAGACCTAGTCCTGTTTAACATTGATCAACCAGGCAAGAATACATATTGCATTGTTAAGCTAACCCTAACCCTTTGATGATTGAATGGTTAAAAAAAGGGGAAAAAATGTGACCTTAACCACAATGTTTTTCTCTCCTCTTGTTTATGAAACCCTTTCTACAAAGCTGTATTAATGAAACAGGAAAATGTTTAGGCTTATTCAGTGTAGTATAGCAAAGGACAAGAGGACTGACAGTAAATCTCTTGAGTCGTATTGGACTTAAACAACACTGTTAACTAATGCAATTGACCTAATATACAATCTATTGGCCATACATATGTTACACATTATAGATAATAAGTAGTAACTGACAGTTATCCAGGCAACTATCACTGCATAATCTGCATCTTATTTGCACATAGACAAATATTGTAGCAGTTTAGTATTTTATAGTTCAACAGGCTGTTTAAAGGTAGACCTGCTTTATTAATTAATTAATCAACTGCGATACTACACAGTATATTAAGTTTGTTTTTTTTGTTTTTGTTTTTCACAGACAAGCGCACAAAGTTAAAGACATTACATGTAAGTTATAATTCAGTCTTACACAAATATTTGTGTATCTACATATAAATGTATCATCTACTCATTTTTGGCAATAAAATATTATCATTAAAAAAACATTTCTTACCAGTATATACAGAGGTAGAAGGATTAGCAGCAAACCATCCTGTGCAAGTAAAAAAAAAGAGATAAAGTGCTGTCAGAAAGGAGCAGAGCAGAGCTACAGCCTCTTATAGCCCTGCTCAGACATGTCAGGACTAGACCAACCTAAATGGTGTTGCCTAGTCAAACTAGACCTATCAGGGAGTCAGGCTGAGTCAGCAACACTGTAGTATGTTCCATGTCAAAACTAACTGTACCAGCTGATTTAATCATAGTACTCTGTGCAGACATGCCTAGACTAGTTCAGGATGACTAATTTCTGCCAAATTACATAGCCATGTGTAATATGGTAAAGATAAACACACTGGAGTATTAGCCAAGCACATGACACTAACCAAAGCATGTTTTCAAAACAGGACCTTCCCAAGGTTCCAGGGGAATGACAGGATAAAATCAAACTCAACCTGGCATAACTGACAATGCAGAGGATTTATTAGTGGAACAAACAAAACAGACTTTCTCATTAGTCTAACCCAAAATCATTCTTAGACTAATATATACACCTTTAAAGTTATACTTTTGGGGAAAATCCTATAGTGTCATATAATAACTATTAAAGCTACCTATTTTATTGAAATTTTAATGTATTTGTTTATTACACGGCTCATGCAAGGTGGTCAGTCAAAGTAGGCTGGGCTCAATGACAGCAGAATATTCACAGCATAACTGTGACCAGATATTATGTCACTTGACATCAAAAGATGATCACAAGACATTTCTTGAGATTCAACAGATACACAGCGCTTTACCAAACAGTAAAGAACAACCATATATACATATATGACATAATACATATGTAACATTTTTACTAGATTTCATACTAAAGTAATATGCTCATTCGTGTGATTCACAAATGATTGTATTTATTTATGTGTGCATTTAAATGTATATTGGGTACAGTTGATTAAACTAAATCATGGCCTGTTGCCATTTCACTAAATGTTCAACTCAAAAGATTCCATATAAAAATATATGCTCATCATCACAATGCTAGATATAGAACCGTTCTACAAACTATCAGTATGTGTATTAATGGTCTCAATACCGTGGTGCATCCTGTCTGTGAAATATGAATATGTCTGGACAACGGACTGTAACTCAGTGGAGTAAATGACATGTTCACAAACATATGACAGTGCATGTGAGTCAGCTGGTGGCCAACCTATTACAATACAAACACTGAGAGAAAAATATGCCCGGACTTGTCCTGCTCTCCCCTCTTACTTTCTTTTTCTCAAGCTCTGATTGAATCAGCTTGAACGGACCGAACTATTTTTCATCAAGAAAACATTACCATAGAATAGATGCAGATTAATGATTCCTGTATCCGATACTTAGGATCCAACAACTTCCAGATAGACAGGTTTTTAAATCATGGACTCCCAGATTAAACACTAGCGTCTCAATAACAACAAACACTGTGGCGGAGTTAATAATGACAGCTGTGCGTTAACTAAAATCAATCTGTGGCCGATGTGATCGCATCATTTCGTTCGCTTTTTGACATTATTGTCTTTGTGTTGTGAAAGCTGGCTAATAATGTTGCGGTCTATTATTTTACGCTCATAACACAATAACGGCCACGAGTTAGCATGCTAAAATGAACTCCTCCACAAGGAAAACCGTCAACTCTTGCCCTAGCAACAAGCATAGTAAATATACCACTCCTGTTAAGAAAAACAAGACTCATAAAAATGTATTATAAGAAACAGCAGTGTTGGTACATCTACAATTGAGGTGGTAGTAGTAGTAGTAGTAGTAGTGGTTGCAATTTAGCTAAACACATAGTAAAGTTTGTAGTCAATAGCTGCTATCATTCAGTGTAGAAACTGTTTATTACAGGAACACTAAACTACAGTGGAACCATGGAGGATAATTAAACGTGTTGTTTACAATAATTTGACGAATATACTATCCGGCCAAACGAGCAATAGCGAACACGTTGCTCCTATACTGTTTCGGTTTCCTCAATAGGAAACGGCGAGGATGTGCGGCCTACTAGCTCACCGCTAACAAACAATTGTTACCGATCTATCAACTATAACGATGAAAGATTTTACTCTACTCCTTAAGACGAACCTTCTCAGTTGGTGTTGATACAAATCATATCCCACAGAAAAATATCTCCATCAATTCAACCTGATAGCAATTTGGACTGTTTAACTTGGATAGTTGGTCTTCTGGCGGTTTGTGAGCGCTCCTGCTGGACGAGAACTGACTTGACCCCTCAGGATTTAAAATGAACTATTTTTTGCCTCATCTGCGTTGTTAGGCCTTACACAATGAATGTAGTGCATGATCATTTCAAGTTAAGGAATAATGTGAACATTTTCTTGGAGTCCCAACATAAATTACGAGGATTTTGGAATGAAATTCTAAGTGGAAAAACTAATTTGAGCGTGTCTGTAAAAATATATATTTTATATTTTTGTAGCATATGGAACAGATAGCTAGTATTGTTTGTATTGGTATTGTATTTTTCTATGTAACATGCATATAAAGTTTGTACAAATGTTAGTAGTGTGTTAAAAATAAATGAGGCATTGTTTATTTGGTTACATTCACTTATGTCCAGACTTAATTTTAGGCCAAGATCTTGCATTGATGCTAGGAATCAGGCCACTATGTAGTCTTCTCCAACATGTTCCCAAAGGGGTTAAGGTTTTAAGTCTGTATTTAGCAATTCACGTGGGAATGATGCCTCATGCTCTCTGAAAAACCCTATGAGACTGATGAATCCTGGCATTGTCCATTTATGATTTCTATCAAACTGATGGCTAAGAAAGGAGAAGCTACTCACTGCACCAGCTAGGGCTAAATAACTTGTAGCTGAAACATATTTAATGTTAATTAATCACTGTAATTGTTATCCAAATAACGGTTTGCTTAGTTAAATCCTAGTAAGGACTTCTCTTGGCCAGTGTACTCCGACTATGGTGATTTTTATGACTTAGGGCAATGGAAAGTACAGCACAAGTAAAATGTATTATGGAGTTCATGAAAATCAATCAGACTAAAGAAAATTCACATTCAATTACTACAAGAAAAACATACTTTTATTTTGCAAAAAAAAGATCAAGATAAAACCACAGTGATAAAACACTCTTCTCTCATTGGGTGTATTCATGGTTGTAACTCGTATCCCAGCGGATCAAGCCCTCGGTCTAGCAGAGCAAGAGAAGACTCCCTCAACTTCTGAAGAAACCTCCTCAGTTCCTCTTTGGAGAACACCTGAATTTTAAAGGGAGGGGAATCAAAGCCATTAAAAACAATAGTGTGATGAAAACAACCATATTTATGAAAGAACCAACAATGGCAGTTGCAGTACATCATCAAGTAACAGCTGATTATCATCCAAGGGCTCTTGAATGTAGGTCAGGCACAATAATTACCAATAATTAGCCATTTCTGTTCATTACCTTCATCACCTCTTTAATCCTCTTGGTGACAGAAAACTGCACATCAACCAAAAATGGGAGCTGAAAAAGTGTCCTCCATTTGCAAGTGGTTTTTGTGAACTTAAAGGGATTAATTGGCACACACACGTACTCCAGGTTTCCTAAATTGATAACTACATTACACTATGCCCATATAGTTATATATTGTATACTGATGTAAACCTACTGAAATCAAAGAGGACATATGGCACTTTGGTGTTGCATCGACTATTTTATTTCTAATTGAATGCACTAAACCTTTTTTTTTTTTAAATCCGTGTTTGTGCGTGCCATTGATTTGCTTGCTTGACCACCAATGCTGTCCTTTAAATCAACTGGCTTCATTAAGGAGCTGAAATCATTGTCCCTTGGTATGTATGAAGTCACATTCATACACCTCTGTAGGTAGTCAGCTTATATGGGTTAGTTACCTGGTAGAGACGATGCTGGTCAGATGAGATGATGTCCGCAAGTCGCAGCGCCTCCTGGTGTCTGGATGAGTTCTGCAGCACACTGAGCAGCAGGAAGCTGAGGCGAGGCAGACATAGAGACCGCAGTGATGCCATTTGGTGGGTACGCTCCGAGTCCTGCTCTGTATCCTAAAAACACAAACAAATCATCATTAAACAAATGCAACAGCTAGAATGTATGAAGTTACTTATAGAAAATAACACTATGGCTCACTCCAGGACATAATTCTCGAGGTCTAATAAACATGTGGACATATTGGGGTGTATGCTTCATATATTGGGTAACAAATAGTAACCTGTCGGTTGTCAACCATCCATCCTCCATCTACAAATAGTAACACATTGTAGATTCTTTCTTTCACATCTTCAGTCACAACATCCAAACGGCAAGACCATGCAGACAGAGCAGCCTGTAAAAAAAAAAACGAAAACAAAAGAAAAACATGACATACAACTGACTCAATCAAGTGGATTATTATGCTGCATTTATTTATAATCATTTATATTATTATTATTTCAGGGTACAATAACACACCAAATAAAATTGATTAATCTAAAATTAATTAAATAATAAATTTAATTTATAATGTCCTGTTCACAAATACCTGGTACTCTTTTTCCCTCATCTCATTGGCCACTCGTTCTGTGAATTTGGCCTCAGGGGCAGGTGTTGGCTTATGTGGGACAGAGCTACTGTGGCTGAACCAATCAGTGAAGGCTTCATGCGCTTCCTGTGTGACCATTAAGAGACACATAAATATACATAATACACAGCACTTGAAACAATCCAAAAATCAAAGAGTTTTTTTTTTTTTAAGCACAGATTCATTACTGCAGCTCTATTCTTATGGTGCACTCACACAGACGGCGACAAAATCGCCTCACTTTGCATCGCTTTTGGGAGGTCTACATGAGCGTTGGAAGCAACGAGGGGGCAGGGCTTCAAGCTGTGGCACAGATGTGTCAGCTCAGGCATGACAGCAGTCATTATTGTTTTCACAAGGCCTACTGTAATAATTTATCTAAACTATATAATTCATAACTAAATCAGTGATTATGATAAATGAACAACCACTCATAAATACATCCATGTGATTATTATAAGTCATAAAATCGTCATATTTCATCATTATGTATTTACCTATTTGGTATGTTCAGACAAATAAGCAGGAGTTTATTTTGGAGGGAAAGAGGTGTAGGCTATATATATATATATATATATATATATATATATATATATATATATATATATATATATATATATGTGTGTGTGCTGTATGCATGACTTTGTTACCCCCTTCAACATGAATCGCACTGTGTGATGCCTTATCTTTGCATTGCTTCAGCATATGCACTGCATGAATGGAGAGACCCTGGAGTCGCTGCTCCTTCTGGGTCCATAACATCCTGAAAACACGCCATCTTCATGGGGAATTTCACCTGCTGGTTCAGGAGGTCTGCTTTGATGATGCTTGGTTCCAGCGTTACTTCAGACTGGATAAGTCAGTTTGATGACCTCAACAAAATGGAGCCCGCAATTATCAGTTTCTCCTCCATGATGAGCTCTATTCTCCTCTGGTAAAATATTTCTGCCTTGAGAATCTAGATCGGCTCGCAATTGGCTGTCACCTCGGTTGCACCGCTCCTCATTTGCATAAAGTTGAGCATCTCTCAACTTTTCTTGTCACTCAATTCACTCACTTCGCTCCACTCGCCGTTGCCTGAATTGCCCCTCGTCACCAGCAGACATTGAAAACGAATGGCAGCTTGTCACAAAGATCACTGTCACCGTCAGTGTGAGTGCACCATTAGTCTTAACAGTCAAGTTTGTATGTCCAAATCTCTTGACAATTTCTGACAAATACAAAGATTGGGAACATACCAGATAGGCTCTGATACACAGGTGTTCTCTGATGGCATTCTCATCCTCAGCAGGTAGGGATGTGGTCTCACTGAGGTCTGTCCACTGGCAGTAAATCTCCCTCATTGAATCCTCTGGGACTTTAGAGAAAACTGCCTTGGCTGCATCGTGCTTCTGCAGAGCTGAGACAAAACAAACTGTCAACACTGCAATGCATCATGGTGTTTACGGTCTATGACTGAAAGGCAGACACAAGTCAGACATACCCAGAAACTTCCTCATGATGGCATTAGACTGTTTTAGCGCCTCTGCTCGATGGGCAGGATCAAACAGCAGCCAGTCAATGACGTCTATCTTCCTTTCATCGTCCTGTCAAAGCAATCAGTTTTTTACTCTGGCTTGTCAGTAGTCAATGTTAGATGAAGAAAAAACAATTATGGTTTAATGTCACTTTTTATTTAACTTTAGTGGCACTGTATTTATATTTAATGCAATAATTGGTTATTTACCCTTTCAACAGTCAGTTAAGTGTGGGGAGAAGGAATGAACCATACCAAACTGCTAAATGTTTGTGTAAGGGGCACACAAAAACGAAAGGTTGTGATTCTTATTAAATTTGTAAAATGTCTCTTCTCAAAAATGTATCAGCATTGTTAAAGGTGAACTGAAGCCACATTTTTTGTGCCTTATTGAATACAGAATAGTGAGTCTTTAGGCTGATAATCGTCATCTCCCACTATATCAGTCCTTCTTCCACTACGTTTTTCAGTTCATCACATTTACTGGACTTTTAGAAAAAAAAAAAACTAACAAGACTCATCTGTCTGACATTCAGCACTAGTAAAGTAGCTTCTAATTTCAGCTAAAGTCAAATAATGAAACTGAACTTCACAATTAAAGGGATCATCTGGAGTAAAAATAAGTTTAGTTCATTTTTTAGATGATTGGGAGTACATACAAATACTTGACAACAAAATCACAACATTTGGAAGTACTTTGAGAAATTTCGATTTTGCCTTTTGAGCCAAACTGTGTTAACATGGAAGTGCTGGGGGAAACCCGGTTATATTATTTATACTTACAAAGCTACAAACTACCTTTTCCTCCCCCTTTACTTTCTTTCGTCAAAATGACAGCTTCCTTTGGCCACTGAACAGATATTCCCAGCTGTTGGAAGTGCTCTGTAGTTAACCATCACTACAAAATGCACCAAAAACAACCAGTGTAG
Organism: Siphamia tubifer; assembly: GCA_020466265.1. NCBI lineage: Eukaryota > Metazoa > Chordata > Actinopteri > Kurtiformes > Apogonidae > Siphamia > Siphamia tubifer. The sequence goes on along the minus strand of CM035794.1, from coordinate 39,200,578 downwards.
ACTTGCTCACAATGGTAATATGGTAATGTAATCTGGAACACTGGCTGCACTCCCCAAGACTCAGCAGGATTTCCTGGCCGGAAATATATAAATTGTGATTTTCTCCAAAACTGTTAAAGGGGGTGCCAATGATACATTTTCTTTATAATTGTATGGACTATCACGCAGTGCCGTTCACTTCAGTTCACATTTAAATGTTCTTTGTTTTTCTTATAGATTTAAGTCAGTGTTGAATATAAGTTCATTAAAACAGTTTTGCATCTTTGCCATTAGGGGTTATATCTTCCAAAACAATTGTTTTCTTTTTTAAAAAAGGTCACAAATACTAGCATCACTGTTTTTAGATACATTAAACATAGGTTACTCTTATTTTATTTTACCTTTGTAGTTCCACTCTCCAGAGCCTGATTATGGTGTGTGAACTCCGTCTCATCTCTCTCTCTCACAGTTTCCACCACAAGTTTGGTTATTGCAGCTACATCGAGACCTATACAAACAAATATTCAAATTGTTTTGAATAAATTTTGACTTGTTACTGATTTCTGTTTCTGCAAATTAAGATTTCATGCTCACCCGCTTCAGTTGCAAGCTGCAGGCAGCGAGGGCGGACCTCTGGCTGATTAATGGTTTCTAGGAATGTGGCATACTGTGCAGTAGCAAGATCAGCTGGTAGTTGACTAACGTAGCTCGCCACAAGGTCTGTTTGCTGATCCCGAATCAGCAGGGAGACATATGCCTTCAACACATCCACACATATATCCTCCTGAGAGAGTGAAAGAGGGATCATTAGATAAGTACACTTGTGCATACTGTCCCTTTAGATTGGACAATATCTTGGTTAATGGGCAACTAAAAAAAACAAAACAATCACAAAAGATTTCATAACTTAGAATTTGTGAACCCCTTGAAATCTACCTCATATCCATTTCAAATATACCTTCAGTGCCAAACCCAAAGAACGGAAAAACAGCAAGAGGTGAGTCATGAAACGCAGCAGGTGGAAGGGGAGGGATTTAGAGGATGCTAGCCAATCAGAGAACTCATCCAACAGACCTATGAGTGAGAGACAGATGTTTAATTGTAAATATATGTAATGGAGGAATAGAGGTTATTCAGAAGTGAGTAGGTCTTACCGTCCAGGTCTCCCAAGATCACAAACCTCTGGATTACATGGTAATGCTCTGTGTTCTCCTCTAGCACCCTCTACAAAGAAAGTGCAAGTTAGTGGCATATATTTGATTCATTTGCCATATTCAGGCATATCCCTGCTAGTATTTAGTGTATTTCTGTGTGTGTACCTTTAATTCTGAGGCTTGAAGTTCCTCAAAGACTTTTTCCATCGTCCAACTGGGTAGAGACAAGATGAAACAAACGCATAAGAAAGGATATTAAATTAGGATTGTAATAAGATCACACCATTCTTCAAAACACTCCACAATCTATTCACATTTCTGCTCTTTCAGTGTGAATGTGTGTTACATACTTGGCCTCCAGGAATTCTCGTGGCAATGTTTCCACTTCCTGGTGGGCCATGCCTGATGACATTAGCTCCTTTTCAACCAGCGAGTCAACCATTACTCTGAAATACGCCCAAACGCAGTCCTCCCATGATTCACACACTGCAAGAATCTTAAAAGTAATAGACAATGATTGTTGTATGTATGCTTTCCTGCAAAACTGTTTCATTACTGGTGTGGCAAAATCAAAGAGGTTTTTTAAACCTTTTTGGACTTAAATGACACACTTTCATAGACTGTAATTACACCTTAAGAAGATAATTTTAAACTGGAAGCTATTTAGAATTTGAAGGGCAGCAGTAAACAATATTAGTAACTTAGAACAGGGGTGCACATTCCTCGAGAGCTACTATTCTGCATGTTTTAGATGTCTCCCCCTTCCAACACACCTAACTGTCATTATCAGGCTTGAACACAAGCTTGTAAATATTACCGGTTTGAGGTTTCCACTCAGGCTGGCGTAGATTGCCCTTTCATATCTGTTTAACCGTTCCTGAAAAGAAAAATAGTGAATAAACATAGTTTTAGCTTTATTTATGTTGAGTAATTATCATGATAAAATTTCAGAAATGTCATTGATTCCTTTTCCACAAAAGATTATCACACATCATCTTCTCGCTACATATAGAGGAGACTATCAAATGGATGATGTCCTAAGAGCCCCACATTTAATTTGGTGACTGTTTTACTGTACAGTGTGTATATTTTCATTCCATTACCCACAAGGAATGAGTTGCATTAAGTATAAGGTGTGTAGTTCTGTTGTACCTCTGTAGCCATCCTCCAGCAGCAGGCTTTCCAGATCCCTCTTTGTGGGTTTCCTTCAACCGGTTGCAGCTCTGAACTCACTGCAGGGGGAGAGACGGAAGACAGACATTTAGACACAAAGAGACCTCAGAAGAGTAGATAAATTTATACAGATGCAATTTCATTATCAATGTAATAAAGACAGCTGAATACGGTAATTATTAGGATAAGTTGAAGTCACTCAAACATTAATGCAATACAAATCAGCTGAATATTTTCTAAAGTTAACTCTGCACCAAGTCTTTTTTTTCCTACCACATATACACACTGTGGTTCAATATAGAAACATTAGGGAACAATTTAATGATTTCGGGAAAAACTCAGATTTCTAAAACATGTCTCCACTGTCTCGAACTTTTAAATACACTTTGCACTGACAAAGGTCTGTAGACTATGTCCCCAATTATTTACACTAAATACACATTTAGAAAAAAATGTGTAATAATAAGCAGGGGGATATCACCAGGTAAAACTTAATTCAGTGTTCATTGTTGTTTTTAGACAGATGACCTTCCATGGGGATCTTTCATTTAATGTCAAGACAAGGAAAGGTTACCTGATGTCATGTTTGGGTCGTGATACAGTTTCCAGCCTTCTAGAGTAGCTGCTCTCCAAGCCTGACCACAGCGCTTACACAACCTCTGAGCCTGGAGAGTCACACAGAATACAAACGCATGATTAAATACATAGAGAAACTAGCAGCATTTACACTAGCAGAGCCAATTTAAAGGGTTAATTAATCAAAATATCTGAAAGTCACATAAAACAGACTCAATTGAGGACATGAAGATTTTTTTTACCTCTTCTATCATGCCTGCTCTAATGAGGGTAAAGAGATTCTTCAGAAGTCGGGCATCATCCTCTCTGTCAAGATCAGCCAGGGGACGCTGCTGCCGGAGGGGAGCGTCTGGGTCCTGAACAGATACAGACATGAAGTATTCATAATTGTGAAGGATGAATTTATGGAAATTTCCATGGTAATGAACCTCACCAGCTCAGTGACAAGAGGAACAGCGATAGTAGCACCACTCTTCCTCCTCACCTTCAGGGCATGGAGAGTGTTCTCCCTAACACACAAACAGTTTGTTGTTCGATTATTTTCACTTGTACTTATTGCTAATCTAAATAATTACCATGTCTTGTACTCACCAGCACACGTTCTTGGCATAGAATTCTATATTATCAGAAAAGTCTCCAATTTGATCCTTGGCAATGCTCTCCAGCCAATCAACAACCAGCTGGAAAAGAATAAGCAGTTAGTGAATAACAATGGCAATTACAGACAATATTTCTGCTGCTGTGGACTAGGGGAAAAATATCATATTCTTATTTGACCACATTAATGAATTAAAAGACTAAACAAAACAGGCAAAGCATTGGAGACCGTGTCTTCAACTACCAGGAGCGTCTTCATGAATGATCGGACTGGAAAATGGTATGAATGCTTTGACCTCTTTCAAATGTACATATTCACAATAAAGGTTGTCTACAAAGTCACAACCTTTACTGTGAATATGTACAACATTGAATATGTATGACTCTGAAAATAATTGTCTTTCATTTCTATCTCTGTTACCTGGCTTTGTCGTATGACTGAATCGCGCTGAAACAGCTGTTCCACCACAACCTTCTCGCTCTCACTAGGAACCTAATCAGACAGAAATTACTTCATAGAGTATCCACAGGTGTTCAATTCATTTTCTGGCTAATTTCAGACCAAACAATAAACAGCGCCAATGCTGAAGCTCAAGAAATGACAGATTGCTTAAGGCCATTTCATAAAAAATAAAAAAAAAAGAGCAGGCTGATCACAATTATGTTACATCTTAACAGATGATGCTGAAGCACTGAAACCAGGAGAAAACATGGAGGTAGCAGAACCATAAATCTACTACAGAATATGCGTAAGTGTGTGTGCTGTCAACAGCCTTTCATCACAGCAAATGTTACTTACACCAAGATCTGTCATGATGTCATCTTCCAGTGCCAACTGAACCCTATCTCTGCAGAGACAGACACATGATCAGAGTGGTCAGCCACTCACACAGCTAATCCTTCACAAGTTACTCCAGCAGGTACCTGTACAGTGAACTGATCAGCCTCCAGGTGCAACTCTCTTGCTGCAGCAGCCACCGGACTCCTGCCGTTTTACTGTTCTGACCTGCTCTCAGGACAACAGACTCCAACACGTCCACCTGAAACACATAAACCAGTCATTTTTATAGTTCTTTCAGAGGTTCCACTCCGTTCTGAAGATAATGTATTTTTCAGTTAATCTCTCAGTAGATCCATCTATGCTTGCAAACATCCACGTCACAAACGGGCAGAGCTCACCTTTTCCTGGCAGACATTTTGGTAATCCTCCAGCAGTTCAAACACTGCAGAGGAAGAATGTTTCAGAAAGGAAGCCAGGAACTCTGGGAAAAGACTGGCAGCCGCTGAAATCAAACAACCACAAAGAAGCATTAATGTGTGTATTTATAAACACAGCAAGGTGACAGTATCCACTGGATGTTTTATTCACCAGCCTCTCCTGGGTCATCCTCCTTTAGTAAGGCAGAGCTTGGGTTGGCGATTTCATCTGTGAAGAAGCTAGTGTTCTCCAGTCCTGACACAGGCGATGTGTATATGCTGTTGGTCCAATCACTCTCATCCATATGCTACACGAAATCATTAAAGGATTTATTTGATCACAATTCATGTTACAATTTCCTTATTTCCTTTTGGTTAAGAAGGTTAAGTGTGTTCGTTTAGATCTCACCATACTGCTATGTGCATTTCTGGGTGTATGCATGAATCGAGGTGTCCGAACTCCAGAACCCAAAATGGTGGAAACATCTGGAACTCTGGGTGTCACTATGAAGAAAAGCCATGAGGTGGCAATAGGTGAAAGATGACTCATGTTAAAGATAGTCTATAATGTACTTTTTCAGTGTGTGAGTGTTAGTCGTACCCGCCTGCCTAAACAATGATGCAGGTGTGTTCTTCAGCAGAGAGCGAGCTGGTGTAACTGTAGATGCAATAGGGCTCCCACTACCAGGTGATGGGACTGAGAACAGTGGTCAGAAAAACAATAACACTGACAGTTAGGCTATTGCTAATGAATAATGGTAATAAATAACTACTTTTTTTTCCTGTATGAAGCAATGACATTTTAAGAAATACTTAGTGTAAAAAAAAGTCTACAGTATCTCTTAGGATATGGCTATTTGGGGAAAAAATTTAATAAAATAAAATACTGGGGCACATTTATTTGTTTCTTTAGAAAGTGTTTAAAATTATCCCTCACAATACATACGCAATTTCAATACTGAATTTATCTTCACTTAGCAGAAATTATGTACACATGCATTCCAGGATTATCATGTGTTAATTTTAATTCACTGCTACCTTGATTTGTTTGTTTTCAGTCAGAGCCAGTGTATTAAAATTACAGTAACATAATACACTAACCATCTGAGACAGTGGTAGATCGACTAGGAATATTAACCAATGACCATTTGACCGATAGTTGACCACATCAACATTATCCGGTCATAATTTTTGCTGTCAGTTAAAAAAAGAAAAGTATTCAGAGAATGCCTAATCTCACCCCTATTTTGTGCCAATCTCAAGTTTCTATGACAACCTGTTCTTGAATTAGAGCCAATAGTGATTTTGACCTTTCTGCTAAATGCGACCTTGACCTTTTGCAATATTGATAATTTTGTTAGATGTAAATATGCGTCAGTGCATGTAATATTATGATAATATATCCAGTATTGATTAGGTTTGTGCAGTACTGACGTAGGGTGGTGGACATAGTATTTTTTCCCCACGATATTTAGTAGCATCATTTCCCGAATCAAATGTTTTCTCCATGTGCGAACGTTTAAAATGAGCTTTCAACATAATATCGCTCGACCTCGCAGTATGCCTCATGTTTCAAAAGTGAAGTGACTGAAGCACGCCACAGTGCGTTAATGGCTGTGCATGTGTGAGCCGACAAAGCAATTTTTTTCTTTTCTCGGTGACCGACTTCAACTGGGTTAATGGGGCTCAGTGATCGGGTAAAGATTTTTTGAAATCATTTTTGCCATCCCTAAGATCAACAACTGCCGTTTTCTGTGGTTTTCAATATTCACTTTTTTTTTTAAGTCTGTTGCTTTAAAAGAAATGACAGCAAAGGCAGTGGCAAGACAGGGCTGTCTTTTTTCCCCTCTGGATTTTATAATTGTCACTTCAAAAATGAATGGCAACAGGTCTGTTTCAAGAAAAGCACACAAACATTTCCCTTAAAGGATACAGGCCACCTTCTTCCTCCTCCTGCGGGCAGCAATTGTCACCTCATCTTCTCGAACAACTGGAGATGGCAGCTCACTCTGACCCCTGAAAGAAAAGTCCAAGGAAGCATCTGTTTGTGCATAAACCAATTACTAATAATTGATAACATTTCTAGCAGATGTAGTTTAGTGTCTTATATAAGCGAGAGGAATGTAAAACAGGAAGAAAAAAAAGTTCAGTATTATATGCTTGATTAAAGTTTATCCATATCTGATATGATAATGAATGAATTTAACAATCCGGTTATATATATGTATATATGTAACCTGAGAAAAAAGTGGCTAAATCACAAAGCTCAATCTACGGAAGAAAGAAAATAAATAAAGTGACAACCAAACACACAAAGCAAATATTCTGGGTTACTGCCAACTATCAGTACTTATCAGCCAATATTTTCACTGCTGACTATATGAAATTATATTTAAGTTTATAAAACGGACATGTTAGTGTCTTAATGACAATCCAAGTACCCATCTAAACATGTAATGACGAAAAATCACCCGTGTGAAGTTGGCACCCTATATGTAAAAAATATGAATAAAAGAACTTTCATTCGTTTTTGCACATTTGTGAGGGCAAAATGAGCGTTTGTGCACAAACTGTCTTTAAGATATTTCACTGTTAAGAGGTTGGTGACCTTAGGTCACTCACGAGCCCCACTAACTTACAAACGACTGGAAAACGGTTGGAATAGTTTGTGCATCATTTGTGCAGGCAAAATTAACATTTGGAACAAACCGGGTTTTTTTGTTATTCAACTTTTAATTTTTTGAAAGTAGGTCACAATTTTCTGGGCAATAGCTAATGAGTTAAACACAGAATTTAACTTCACCTATGACCAGTCTCTAACATTCCATTTCTAACTCAGAATATTACTAGTCGCACGTCCAGTGTTTACAAACCAGTACTTAGCTTAAATGATTAGCACCTGCATTGACATTGAACGGTAGCGTTAGCAAGATTAGCATCATTAGCCATAGCTAGCATTGAAACCTACGATATAGCGGACTTCACGGGTCAGCTAATAATTTGAGGTTTACGTTTATAAACAGGTACCAACACTATACCAGGTAACAGCTGATTTTTTACGTGATTGTTTACTGTATTACTTACCAGTCCATGGTGGCAGTGAGCTATCAGTTCCCGCTTCACGAGGTTTAACAGCTGTCTTCTTCTATTCTTGTTCTTGTAACTTACTAGCAAGTCAGCTGAATGGTGCATTACCGCCATCAACTGGGCTGGAGTGTAGATCAGAAGTTTTGCCGACAGAAGAGAGGGAGGGAAATATAATAATAATAATAATAATAATAATAATAATAATAATAATAATAATAATAATAATAATAATAATAATAATAATAATAATAATAATAATAATAATAATAATAATAATAATGAATGCTTTCTATAATTTTAATAAACCTTTATGATAGTGTTTAACTGACTTTGCTGCTTGCATCAGGAGGTTGGAGTTGAGTGTTGTCTCCATAACTATTAGATATGTTTGGAAGACATGGTCGATTTCAAATGAGATCTTTCTTTTAAATTGTACTTTTCTTGTAATTATTATTTAGTCTGCTATGCATTTCCTATGTACCTCTTTGAGATCTTCATTTTAATACCTGATACACGTTCTTAACTCCTCCAGGGATTAAACATTTTCTTCTTTTTCTATATTTCTTAGATTCCTCACCAAGTTTAGGTGAATCACACAGTAACAGTCAAACTGAGAGATGCCCTGAAGTAAGAAACACAAGTGTCTTATAAATCAGGGTTTCTTTAGGTCCTAAATAAGCATATAAAACAATCATATCCAGATGTTTGGCCATTGTGTTTTTTAAGCATTATTTTCAGCAGTTGAATTTAACAACAACAACAGCAATAACACCACCAACTAACTGCTTCTTGAAATAATCATCAAGCTACATTGTTTGTGTTAATGTAACTGTGATAGTGATAGTGATTTGCTCTACAGCAGCACTACAAACATATAGACAAAAAGTAATAAATGTATTAAAATAGGAATAAACAGATCCCCTTTGCAAGTAATTATGAAATTATTAACATCTCCTGTACTTTATGTACAACAGATTGTTTTTTACCAGTTCTCCATTTGTGTTGAGTATATCTTAACTCTTCTGTAATAAACATGTAGGACCTTCCTTGATCTTGTAGAAGATATAGTTGTACCCAGTGACCCAAATCAAGACCTTGTATATATGTGATTTTTTTTCCCCAGTCAAGTTCCTAAAAAGTGGAGAAGTAACATGTAAAAGCCCATGTCTGTTATGTCAATATGTGAATCTGAGGCAAAATAAACAAAGCTTTAATGTTATATTTTCAACAGAAAGAAGGGGAAAAAAACAGACTTGATGAGCACAGATGGTTTATTTAAGGTCAAATCCAAAGTATCATCCAGTAAATGGATCAACTGAGGCTCATGTACAGTCATGAAAGATGATACTGAAGAAATGCACAAACTATTATAAGGTCTGACGAAGCAGAAGGAAGCTGCAGGCACATAACAACATGATATACAACCAACATTTAATATTAAACAGTACAAACGTCCGTAGAAAAATATGACATTTAGCAGATTAAAAAAAAAACTGTGCTGATTAATCTGCAAAAGGCCATGGAGTTTGTGTCCTGAGGTGGACGTGATGAGTGAGGACCTTCACTGACCTCTGACCTTTGTTAAAATAAGGCTCACACCTGTTATTTTGTTATTGGCGCAGCTGTTAACCTGATACATGCCAGTGTTTAAATTGCATATAAATACATACTGTTTACAGATAATGGAGGAGCGGCAGCATCGACTGTCTCACCTCACATATTGAGGTCATAGGTTTGTTCTGTTGTCACCACGTGCTCCTGGTTTTTCATAGTGTCTATAAGAGTGGTTCCCAACCTATTCCACTACTAATCCCAATTTTTTTTTTTGCAACATTAATACAGGGTGCCCCATAAGTCTCTGTACAAAGGAAAAATAAATGTTTCTTGATGTAAACCATTTTTATTTATATAATATGCTCTATATGACTGCCATTTCAATTCATTGCCCTTTATTCAGAAATATAAAGAAATACATGTTAGAAACATATATGTATGGAATGTATTATGTCTCCTATGTATGGAGACATATGGGACACCCTGCAGTTTAAAGATGCTTGTGGGTATATGACAAAACCAGAAAGACTTTATGGGGACATCAAGTTTAGAATCAATGAGGTTCAGATTGATCCATTATTTAAATTTGTATTTCATAATTTTATTTTCCAGTAAATGTCTGATTCTGCAAATTAAGTGATGCTTTAAAGTTACAACAGTGTTTAAAAACAAATATATATTTATGTGTGGTGTTCTGCATACTTAATAAATAAGAGAAATGAGACAGAGTTCACTTTTGCTTTCATTCATTCAACCTCCTTCATATATGAACATGTAGTTCCTTTCACATGCTGTGTGTACCCATCGCACAACTAATAAGAATAGTTACTAAAAAACGGAACAATAACATTTTTAAATGTATTTATCTTGGATCCTGTAGGTTGAGAACCACTGTCCTAATGTATCCTGAAATAAAAGCAGGCGTTCAACTCTACATTCATGAAATAAACAGGATGAACTCATGAACACACAAGTGAGTGACTATGGCATTAATCCTCTTGGTAATTTCACATAAACTTATAGATTCTACTTTTAAGTCTCGGTCAATACTATTCTATCTCTTCAAGTGTTAACTCTAAGGTGCTCCTGTTCACATATAAGAGAAGACAGCATTACTTCACACAGTCCTTCACCAGCAGGAACATCTTTAACACTCCTCAGGCAGTGACACCCCTCCCTCCTCTTTTGGAAGCATTGCAGAGGGTGAATTCTTTTTGTCTTTAAATCTTGATATTAAACATGTTTGTTCCTGTTGTGTGCATTGCCTTACAATTTATACTGGTTTCAAACTGTCTCTATCATTCAACATCAACAGTATTTTGCCTCCATTTAAGGAAATATGAACACTTATGGATGCTCACCAATTATCTTTCATGAAAATGTACCAGTAATTAATAAAGTATCTCAACAGTGCTGATATTTTACAGGCTGGAGAAGACAAGATAAGATACATCTCCCATCTACCTCTGCATTTATAGTCCTGGTCTCTGGAGAATGATCTACAAATGTTTAACATCATGTTAGGAAGAAGATATATTTATTTGCATATCCTCAGGCAGTCTTTGATTATACTGGAGAGGCTGACAACACACTGCAATGGTCAAATGGGAAATCATTAATACTCTGACCATGACAACAACAGGAAAAACAAGTATTTACGAATAACAACTCAGGCTTATCCCTGTGGTTACAGGTAAAGATTTTAACTGAAATATTAATGTAGACAATAGGGTAAAATGAAACTGAGGAACTTTGTAGATTTGACAAAAAATAATCTGTGAAATGTTAGGAATAGCATGGCAGCCAATCACAGAACAGAAATAAGCTTCAGTGTCAGCAGACATAGTAATAACAGTAGCGCATGTTAGCAGGTTTATCCTTACATATAAAAACAAAAACACAAAATAATTTCCCTTTTGCTGAAGGATTACCAACTTAAACTTTAAACACCTTCTTAAAGCACATTAAAAAAAAGTTAATGTAAAATTTTGTTAAATTTAATGATATCTTGTGGTCAGTTTGTGAATTGCATAAAAGTAGCTTTTCCACTCTGGGCTACTGTAGCAATATGACAACATGATATGACAGACAGACTCCACTTCGTGTGTAGATGTAAACGGCTCCTTCTACAGAAACAAAAACATACTCATGAAGACATAAATATGCATATTAGATTCCATCTCTACAATTAGGCCTTCCTAAATCTTAGGCACTGGATTTTAATAACCACCAGAAGGTATGAAAATATGTTCAGTTCACAAAATTTTAAAATGAAAAAAAAGACCTGTAACCTTAACTTATACAATATTGTGGCACAAAGTAAACATATATGTGTAATGTCTTGTAACCGTGTGTTTTACATATAGATCAGGAAAGGGGGAGGAGTTAAGACTTTGGTTTGTAAACTAAATGTTTAAGGCTTCTGTCTGAGGACACTTCATTCAGTGGTTTTAACCTGTAGATTATTTGATGATTTGATCACTGGGACATCATGCAACAGGTCCTAACAGTCCCCCTTGTCTCCATTCTGCCTTGTGTTTGCATTGAACTATAGTTCATTACTCCTCCGTCTATCATCAAGGCTTACGCAGGTTAAAATTCACAGGTCACTTTCTGGTGCCTCAAAATGTCAATATTTTTTTGGCAATTAGCAGAATCCATTCTCCATGCTTCAAACATCTCTGTAGAAACCTCTTGAGGTTTGAAGTTCTTGAGGTTCAGGGTTCAATATTGCTGGAATCACACCTGAGACATTCTATAGACATCCTTCTGAGTTAACCCCACCTTTAGCTCCAGTTGTCTGATTTATTCACTCAGAGATCGGAGTGCCATCACCAGCCCCAGCCCCACTGTGAACCCTGTCAATGTGGGTCTGTTAATGTCCCCATCATCCTTAGTGTTTGGCATGTAGCTACAGGTAGGGGTGGGACTTGCAGGTAGGGTGCGGCCAGTCATCATGGCAATGCGTTGTAAATGGAAGTTGTGTTTTAGGGCAGAGTAGTAGTCGGGGCCGTATGGAACAGTAAGTGTCTCTGTCAGAACCTCATGACCAGGATATGTCACCTGTCAATCAAAACAGATACAATAAAAACTGGTTTAGGTCTATATCAATCAATCAATCAATCAATCTTTATTTATGTTACATTTCATTCAGTGAAATGTAGCACAAAGTGCTTTACATATAAAATCAGTGTGTCTTACCACCACACACACAGAAACAAATAATAAAAGAAACACAGGGGAACCATAAACCAAAGAGAGGAGGCACTATGACAAGGAAACACCCACACCACCATCCCCGGTAACCACCCACTGACCATTAAGGTCATTGTATTGCAGCAGCAGTGACCTCCACCCCACATGACGAGTTCAGAAACCATTGTGTGTGTGTGTGTATGTGTGTGAGTACCGTGAACGTGTAGTTTCCAGGCAGCAGCAGTCTGTAGTATTCCCCATGTCGGTCAGTTCTAAATGGACACATATTGTTGCGACCCTTGACCTCCACCACTGCGTTGTGAACTGGTACTCCAGTACTATCAAAGACACGGCCTTTGACCCCTGGACACAAATACAAAAACAATAGTAGAAATTTAAATATTAATATTGACCCACACAAACTGAGGAAGAACAGATATAAATAAGCAAAAAACATGAAACCAGTAAAATCACTCTGATGTCTTTGGTTAAAATAAAAAATAAAAAGATTGATATTCAACTATAAAATTGCCAGTCTTTCTTGTTGCAACACCTCATGCTGTCACTAGCATCACGAATAATCATTCAGCTCATTTTATCCGATGGAATCCCAATGTGCTAACAGGCTGGACAGACTCATCAGGTGGGCGGGCTCTGTGGTCGGCATGAAGCTGGACTCCCCGGTGACAGTGGCAGAGAGGGGAACACTAAAAAAACTACTGGCGATTATGAACGATGCCAGTCACCCTCTGCACACCATCATCAGTGCACAGAGAAGCCTGAGCAGTGACAGGCTGCTCCTCCCCAAGAGTCGGACCAACCGGCTCAGAGACTCCTTTGTTCCCAGAGCCATAAAACTGTACAGCACCGAATTTGGCAGAAGGGGGAGGGGGAGAGGGAAGGAGTACAGCCTGTCTGATACCACTATTCAAGTGCAATAACACAGTGCAATAACTGACTTTTGTGCAATAATTTATACATGTTATGTTTAGATGTAACAATCCACCTGGAGTGCAATGTTTGTCTTTGTATATACTTTACATTATATTCTAAATTTTTTTATTCTATATTCTATATTATTTTATATAGCTCTTACTGGTGTTGTATTGCTGCTGGTGCACAAATTTCCCCAAGGGACCTCCCAAAGGGATTAATAAAGTATATTCTATTCTATTCTATTCAATTACCCTGACACCCAATGAGGAACCAAGGGGAAATTGTTTTTCATTTGATTTGTTAACACTCTAGCAGAAAAGCTACTGGTTGAATTCATACCAAAGTTGGTTTAGAAACACTCTTTCTCAGGCCAAATATTCATACACAGGACTTGGTATTGTGTTTATGTCATTGTTTATAATGTTCATCAAACTAAACTTCTGAGGGTGTAATTTTGAAGTTATAGCATGAGAAGGAATGTGACTCCATTCATAATTAGTATATATGAATACAGTCAGTTTAATTACCCATTTGTCTGTTTTGTTCTTCTTGCATGAACTACAATTTTTTTTTTTATTTACTCAAAAGTTTTATCTCACTTCCTCTCAGCCCAAAAGTGCTTTGAGTAGCTCTATACTTTGACTGATTTACTGCCAGTGTTATCAGCTTTCAGTATTATTGACTCAGGTTGTTTTATCTAACTGATACCATCATTGTTAGGTAGTCCAGTATTTTGGTGGCTTTTTGATAAAGGATTAAAGCTTTTACAACTGAACAACTGGGTTAAAGAAGTAACAAAATCAGTGGAAACATTAACTGGCAAAGGGTAAAAATAAGAGTTTGCACCTTGCCCCTTCTCATTGCAAAGTGAAAAATAACTCCTAAACAGTCTCACATTCTCAACACAGTGGAAACAAGGATTGGATTTATATAGCACTTTTCTAAATACTCAAAGCACTTCCACTGAATCCATTATTCATTCCTCCACAGTCACACACGCACACACACACTGATGGTGGTAAGCTACTTCTATAGCCACAGCCACCCACAATTGATATTGAGCCCTTGTTCAGTATTACAGTATTAATCTGCTACAGTATTAACCTGGTTTTCATCATATCCAAATTATCCACATTGATTCAAAACCTGGGTGGTACGGCGGTGCAGTGGTTAGCACTCGTGCCTCACAGCAAGAAGGACCCTGGTTCGATTCCCACAACAGACCTTTCTGTGGGGAGTTTGCCTGTTCTCCCCATGTCTGCGTGGGTTTTCTCCAGGTACTCCAGTTCCCTCCCACCATCCAAACTCATGCACTCATAGGTTAATTGGTTAATATATACAGTACATTGTCCATAGATGTGAGAGTGATTGTTTGTCTATTTATGTTCAGCCCTGAGATGAACTGGAGACTCATACAGGGTGTACCCCATTGTGTTCAAGAAACAATGTTAAAATTATGAAACTGGTGTTATTATTTTATTGTAATTGTTAGCTAAGGTTAGTTTGTGTATTGTTTGTGGTGTGAATATTCTGTAGTGTGCACACATGCCCAGGGATAACAGATAGAATATAGCTGGTAGCTAAATCTTTTCCTTGAGATGAATATATTTGTGCATTGGCCTTGACAAATAAATGATAACCTAAACTAAACTAAATAAAACCACCACCAGAGGGAGAATGTGATTGAATCAATAATGTGGCCTTTGGAGGCTTTGAGATGTGCTGTAGAAATCTGATTCATTGTTATTATTAAAAGTATTCCCATTCATTCCACAGGCAGAAGTACCTCACTTCCTCATATCTGACAGATCATTTACATCACCATTCCCCCTTTCACCTCCTCCACTCTGCTGATGCTCACCTTCTCACCCCCATCACCAAGACACTATTCCACACCCTGGATGACAGATCATTTGCCATTGCTGCTCCAACCCTATCTCTAACCTTATTTTTTATTTTTTGTACTTGTCTCTACCCTTTGCAGGGCATTAGTTCTTTGTTGCCCCTACCCTTCCATAACTGTCTATACCTGTACACTGTGTATTTGTCTCCAGGCAGCTTATTGTAAAGCATGGTTGACTATTTAGAAACATTCACTCTATAAAACGGATGCATTATTATTATTATTATTATTATTATTAGTAGTAGTAGTAGTAGTAGTAGTAGTAGTAGTAGTAGTATTAATAATAATTTTACTTTTTACTATATATACTATAGTACTAAAGTTGAAATGTTCTGGTTTGAAAACTACTATAAACTATAAAAGTACATGTAAGCAGTAAAAGATGTCACTAGGATAAAAGCTTAGGTGGTATCATAGGGGCCTATAGTGCAGTATCCCAACCACTAAAAAACAGTTTTCCAAAGGCCGTAAGGACTATATGTTATATTAAAATGTTAATGTTGAAACCTTCAGGATACACTAGTCTATCTGTTTCATCCACAAATGTATTAAAGAACCATATATGTGCCAAATTCACTGTATCTGAATGGTGTGATTTATCTGGTGTCATTTATCAATAAAAAGTCGTCTGAAGACTAATTACTCCAGTAAAGTATAGATAACCAAAATTTAAGCCAACAAATTATTTGTATTTCATTACTTTACACCTCTGGATTTTAGTTCTGCTTTTCTCAATATGTTAGTTATTTTACCTGACACACATCAAATCCCTCATACAGGGTGTACCCTGCCTTTGCCAATTGTAGCTGGATTAGACCCCCACCTAGTGAAAAAGCGGGTTCAGATGATGAGACATATCAAATCCAGAGTGAAGTGGTGCTGAACATCACCTCTACTGCCACTAGGAGAGCAATATAGAACAACAGTCCATGGACAGAAACTGAAATACTCTCTGCACTTTCGAAGGAAGTAAACCTAGAAGGAATCTAAAACCAGACGTCACCAGTTATTCTACTGTATGCAGTTACTGATGTCATTACTGCTTCATTGCACTGACAGGTGGGTGGTGTCTGTACTTATCTGATCCCTTAGTCTACCTTAAATAACTGATTTGACAGGCAAGCCTCCAGTCTGAACAAAACCAATGTACTGTATGTGAGCGAACATGACATATAGGTAGAGACAGACAGGCAGTGTGGTACACAGACAGGTACTGACCCAGGTGGACCTGCTGGATGAAGGCCAGCAGAGATTCCCTATTGTCCGTCCACAGAGCAGGTAGTTCTTTGACTGGTGGATACTTGCAGCAGGAAACCTCCAGAGTGATCTCCAAACACTGAGCCCACACATAGTTATAGTCCTGCATCCCACCTGTGCGCGCGCACACACACACACACACACACACACACACACACACACACACACACACACACACACACACACACACATTTAGCACCTGGACTGTGCTACAGCAGCAATATCAACAGATATTTTTGTGCAGCTCAAAATCTTAACTTATCTCACAGACATTTGTTTCTCCATATCCAGGCTCCTTGCTGTTTTAACTCATGAGGACCCAAAATGAGTTTCATGCCACTTCCCAAATGGCTTTCTTTCTCTATTCAAACTTTTTAAAGTGATTTATCAACATTTATTAAATTCTTATAGTCTGAATTTTGCAGTTTTCTAATGAAAATCTTCTATTTACTGATGTATTATTGACTGATCATCTAGATGTTAATAAAAGTCCAAAAGTAAAAAATAATTTTATAAAAACAGTAAAAACGGATGAAAAAGTGACTTTGTGTGTATACAAGGTCATTTGTCAAACTCCATGGGTTTTTACTGTTGAATCAATGCTGTAAAAGATGACAGTGTTGCTATGGTAACTACACTCTAATAACTAAAACTTTGAATCAACAACAAAAAGTATGCTAACATTTTCCACTAGAATGTTTAAGTTAAGTCAACAGCTGGCTGAATTACATAAGTTCAAAGCAATTTTTTTTCTTTGGTCAAGTGGCTTTTTGGCCACAATAAAATATATATTTAAGTAACATGAACTTAATAATAATAAACTCTAATTCATTCATCTTGTGAACCTGCTTTATCCTCACTGGGGTCACGAGGAGCTTATCCCAGATACAGGCAAAGGCGGGGTACACCTTGTGTGCGTCGCCAGTTCATGGCAGGGGTGAACATATACAGACAAACAATGACTCTCACACCTATGGGCAATTTAGATTAACAAATTAACCTTACAGTGACTGTGTTTCAGATGGTGGGAGGAAACCAGAGAAAACCCATGCAAAACTCCACACAGAAAGGTCTGGTGCTGGAATCAAACCAGGGCCCCTCTGTCTGTGACGCACAAGCGCTAATCACTGCACCACCGTGCCTCCCTTAATAATATACTTAAATTATTATATTACATTATAATCAATAATAAACATTATGCTGGATCAACTTAAATACTTGCATTCTTGTTGACAATTATTAAGTTCATGCTACTTAGAAATGCTTTTTATTGTGGCTAAAAACGTCACATGACCATTCTCAAAAACTAGTTTTGAACTTATGTAATTCTGCCAGCTGTTGGCTTAATTTAAAAATTCTAGTGGAAAATGTTAACATCCTTTTTTTTTTGTTGATCCATTTTTATTTTTAAGTTATTAGAGGGCATGACTTTTTTGAGTGTGGGTGGAGCCAGGAACAGAGTAAAAAATGTAGTTGTAGTGCTTCTGTGTTT
This sequence comes from Siphamia tubifer, assembly GCA_020466265.1. Classification (NCBI taxonomy): domain Eukaryota; kingdom Metazoa; phylum Chordata; class Actinopteri; order Kurtiformes; family Apogonidae; genus Siphamia; species Siphamia tubifer. Next base: position 39,182,478 of record CM035794.1, on the reverse strand, counting down.
GAGTGGAACTAGATTTTCATCACAGTCACTTTAATGAGAACATATTTGTCTTAACAATGGTGTATTTTAATCTGGTTCAATATTCTGCATTTTTGAGTCAAACCAAGGATTAAAATCATAATTTCAACACATAAATTTAACCTGTAACAAGCAATAAAATGTTTGTACTTAAAGGAACACTATAATTCAAGTCATTGCAACAGATGCTATGGATGACTTTTTGGAGTGTAAAGACCCTCTGAACATCCAAATGGGTTATATCCGATGATCATGAAAATTATTTATATGGATTGGCAGGATGAAGAGTTTAGATCATTTGATGCTTTTGGTTGACAGTTAGGTTTGGGTCTTTATAAGTTGATAAGAGTTTCTTCATGCTGACCTGCCAGAGGGTACCACTGGTATCCATTGGTGATGCCATCTAGGAAGGGTCTGACATCTTGACAATTTCCACCTTGGTACATGGAGGTGTGTTTGTAGGAGTACAGCTTGGAGAGGTGAATGAACACATCATCATCAGGGCTAACGCTAGCTCCATTCACCAGCTCACTACCTGCAGAAACAGACAGATAGAAGCGTATTATCTGTGTTGGGCTCTGACTTGACTTTTTGTCCTCATATTAAGGCTGTAACTCAATAACAATGTTTTTCAAGGGGTTCACTGCTTAGTTGGAGAAACATCAGGAAACAATGACAAATCTTTGTCAATATTGTAGACAGCAGGATCTAATTGTTAGACTCATCTGGCATTCTAAAAACACACACAAAAAATCGATTTGTCATCTTTATTTAGCAAATTACTTAAATGATCCACTGATGAAAGTAAGGATTGATTCCCTGCTGATAGATATTGAATCAACTAAATCTTACAGCTGTACATCAATTGTGTAGCAATGCATTATGGGGAAACACTGAGTTGCATACATATTAGTTATTACAAAATACAAGGGTTGCAATTGTATTTATAAGGAAAATATAACAATACCTTACATTTCATAATTACTAATATGTAATATAAGACCAGACCAATATGAGTGTCTTCATCTGTTCACAATAATTTAACTAAATTAAACACCATTTCATTATAGTTAATTTTGATGTATTAAACATTAAAGCAGAGAGTTCAGTATTGTATCATATTTATTTTTCATTTACATTTAAAATTAGGGGCTTCAGCTCAAAGACCTACACGGGCTGTTTTATGCTTTTACTTCAGGCAGCATTGACATTTGTAAACGTCCTTAAAAAACATTCAAATACATCAGTTTATGCTAGAATTGCTGTAGGTGCAAAGTTCACATTTTAATATGCATTGCAACATGTAGCTGGAGTTGTTCCTACATGGATGAAAATATTTTCTATTTTGTTAAGTAGGTTTTTACACAATGCATTGTTACACAGCTGAAGTTGTACATCATCTTCTCTTGCAATTTATAATGCAAGTGAACCAGTATGAAGGGCCTAAAATAGATATAATAGAAGAAAAAAATAAAGTTCTGTGTGTGTGTGTGTGTGTGTGTGTGTATGTGAGATTGTCAGCAGAGGGCACATTCACTCCAATCAAATAATTTATTAATCTCTCCCAACCAATGTTGGGAGAGATTATTATAATCACTATGTGTCTGTCTGTGTGTCCGCAGACATATCATGCTATAACTCAATGAATACTTCAGATATGACTATGACATTACATGGGCATATACATATAGCTAATGTACATCAGATGCAATGACCCATTTCACTAAAGATCAAAGGTCAAGGTCGCATTTAGCAGAAAGATCAAAATCACATTATTGGTAATAACTCAAGAACAGAGGGTCACAGAACTTTCAGATTGGCACCAAACGATGCAGAATGAAGATTTGTACAATTCTGGTGTTATCACCTATAACCAATAGTTTTTGAGATCTCTGGAGGTCAAAGGTGACATGGGGCAAAATGTACTTGTGTAACACTGTTTGTGTGTGTCAAGAGTAGACATATCACACTATAACTTAACCAATACTGGATATATTATCATAATATTACACACACTGATGTATATATACATATAAGGAAATTATCAATATTGCAAAAGGTCAAGGGTCAAGCTTGCATTTAGCAAAAAAGGTCAAAATCGCATTATTGACTAATTCAAGAACAGGTTGTCATAGAAACTTGAGATTGACACAAAACAGGGGTGAGATTAGGCATTCTCTGAATACTTGTTATTTTTGCAGTGTGTGAAGGACAAACTGCAGAGCATTATTAAAACCAGTTCTAAATTCACTGTTGTCAAATTCAGAGTCCTACACTCTTTCACAAAGCAAAGTCAGTTTCATGACCTGATGACTACTGAGTTTGTTATGATGCCTTCGAGGCATTGTTTTCACATGCCGGTATGAAAAAAATAACAAGATAAATAACAAGAGGATTTGTTTTTTATTATTTGAATATGATGGCTTCTATGTGGTCATATGTATAGTTAAGTATCCTGGGTCGACTAACGCCTTAAATTTTACTCAGCCATTGTGACTTGACTGCAGCCTGTGGGGTGGGAACTTTCCTTTAAGCACACTTGAGGATCAGTGTCTAATTCAGGCAGAAATTTGGACGTAGGTACATGAATTGTTGGTGGCACTTTCCCCAGCATAATAATTTGCAAGGACAAGGTAGTCCAAACCAAATTTAATTTGATGTCCTCTGGAGGTACTGTGGGTTTTTCTTTTTTTTTGAGCTGGGTTTGTTCTTGAATGCAGCACGTGGGCAACATGCTCAACTGAACTTGTACTGAACTTGTATATGCTCTTCAACAATGTCATGGGAGTTAAACGCGTTTACTTCCTGTCCCTCTCTACTGTACACTTTCATGAAATAGAGAGGGTAATCTAAAAACATCACTGTGAGATTGTTGTGGACCACCTAGTTGTGTCTTTTATTCAAGGATTTATTGTCTGGGCATTTAAGTCTAAACTTCCTTTTCAGTTTTTTTTTTCTCTGTTGTGATAAAACTTTCCATGAGTGAAGTGAAATTTAAAACACAAACTCTTTGAGATTTTTTCCTATGTTTACCTCCATTGCTGTTGTCATAAGGATAACTGGCTACAACAGCTCCTCCATGAAGGTTTGCAGACAGAACAAAACTCTCAGTCCTCATCCAATCAATCACAGCCTTGACCTGAAACACAGCACAGTACTCAGCCAATCAGAGCACTAGAGCAGCTATAACAAACAAATGACATTAATAGAGGTGGTACTACACCAGTTAGCTCTGAAAACCACAAGACACATGACCAACCTCTGGTTCACGCTTTTCCTCGTCAAGCTGCTGTCGACGACGAAGACCAGCAAAGGCATCGGGAAAGTTCCTGTTCAGATCAATGCCGTTGTAGTTGAACCTGACAGAGATGGATTGTGTTATTAGTAGACAGTGAACACTTCCTTATAGTACTGCACTGGAGCAGGTTTTAGGGTCAGGATTCCTCAAATTCATTGGTTCCTGCTGCTGAAAGGTTTATTATTTATATTGCATTATCTACTCGTCCTTTCTCCAGATATTCTTGAAGAGCACATGGATTCAGCATTAGCATCATAAGAGGTGGTCAGTGGTAGTTGGTGAGTTATTTCTCCTGCCAAAGTAATAGTGGGAATTTATCATGAGACAATAGTGTCAACTCTCTATAGCTCCCTTAGATGTGCAGGGAAGACATATATGTAAATTAGTGTTAAATTCTGAAGAGACCCTCAACTCCTTATTTAGTGCATATAAAATATGTTTAGATTGATGGCTTCTTTCTTTGTAGACAGATTTACTTTTATATCAGCAGGTTTTATTGTTGTGCAGGTGATTCGGGTAGATACAGTGTCATTCATGAGAGGAGTGTGGATATTATATGTTAGTTATTAAGCTTAATTAAGTCACTCATTAGCTTTGATAGTTTACAAATATGACTGATAATAGCTAACCAGCATGTCGATGTCTATGTTTGTTTTTGTGTGTGATTGAATGTGATGTAGAACCTTCCACCTCTGACCAAATTATTGACTTTCTCTCTGAGTGCACAAAGGAAATTATTTTTTAATTCCATTTTTTGGCAATCAAAAGTTTAGTTACACATTTGGTGATTTACTTGGTGTGTAGGGTCAATCCTAAAAATGCAGCAGCAGCTGCTGAGGCTCCCTTGGGCAAGGCAATTGTGTTAAAAAAAAAACAAAACAAAAAAACTTTCCCACAGTCTTCTGGGTCTTCAGGAAGTGAGTGTCTTTATTTATACAGCAGAGTCACTCCGCAACTTCAGGGAACCATTTAAAGAGAATTTAGGAGGATCACTGTTTAAACAACACTGACAAAACTGAAGACACATCAACCCAGCACACAACAAATCCACCATTCAGTTCTGTTTTTGACTTTAAAGGTAGACAGCTTTGATCACATCAATGAGATATAACAGAGTAATTTAAGCCAGATATGTGCACTGCATGGTTAGAGTTAGAACAGTTTGATCACATCTACATCAGCGATACAAAGGCCAAGTCAGCTGTGTGAAGCCAAGATAAGTAGAGTTTAGGAGTCAGCCACTGCAACAACTGACTGGAGAGTTTTGACCAGAAATGTAACATGTGGAAGAAGTCTTACACTGCAAAAAAATCTAAATTTTACCAAGTATATTTTTTCCTAATTTCTAGTCAAATATCTAATCACACTTAAAATAAGACAGAATCACCTAAAGACTAACTTTTCAATTATGTATATTCAGATATATACGAATTTATTGTAAAACAATAGGTCTTGAAAACCTTATTTTAAGAAATCTTAATTTTCCCTTGTTACATTGGCATACATATTATTATTATTATTATTATTATTATTATTATTATTATTATTATTATTATTATTATTATTATTATTATTATTATTATTATTATTATTATTATTATTATTATTATTATTAATAATAATAATAATAATAATAATCTTGAATTAATCAAAAAAAAAATATGCCAATGAAACAAGTGAAAATTGTCTTGGTGAGAAATCAGTTCTTATATCTCACTCAAAAGTTGCTCTTTATGTGTTATTTTAAGTGTGATGAGATCGGGGCTGGAGTACTTGAGTCCGGTCTTGGACTCGAGACAGTTTTTTTTACGGTCTCGGACTTGCTGGTATTTGACTTGGACTTGTCACAGTCTCGGCCACTGGTCTTGCCAAATATGGTTCTTGGTCTCGACCAAGTCCAGGCGACTTTACTTTGTTACAATATTCAAGGGAAAGTAACCACTTGATAACCAATCACACGGCAGTTTATTTTCATGCCCACTGCATCTGAGCCTTGCCAACAGATCATCTGTTGGTTTTATAGGACTCTTATCCATTTATTGATTCACACACACAATGAGAAGACATCAGTCCTTCGACTATAGTGAAATTTGGTTTTACTAATCACAAAGAATTTCTCAGCACATCACTGAAAAAAATCTCTCCTGGACTCGGTCTTGAGTCTTTTGGACTCAGTCTTGACTTGGTCTCGACCAGTCCTGGTCTTGGACTTGACAAAGGTGGTCTTGACAACAGCCCTGGATGAGATATTTAGTCTACACATTAGAATTTATAATAGAAATCTAGAAGAAGAATTCCTTTTTCTCTTCCTTTTTTCTTTTTGTTTTATTTTTTCATCCCATTTTCTATTCCTTTCTCCCTTTTTTCTTAGTATTTTCTAGAATTTGTATTCATACATATTAAATGGAATACTACCTACCTACTAAATGGAACTATCAAAGTTTACTTCCATAACACAATATTGTGTTCTGATGAAACCTATTCTCTGTTTTAGAATAACCTTATATTAATGACGGTGGAGCCACATCAAACCTTTGGTCGTAGTTGAAGAAAAAAAAAACACATCTCTTACTACTTTTAGTTGTAGTTTGTCTTTGAACATGGTCTGTCAGCTCTGAACAGAAAACTGCTTTTACGTCCAGCTGCTGACAGAAACTGATACTGAAAACACTGTGAAACAGGTAAGCTGTGTCCAAAGGCTCTTGTAAGGTGCTTATGTTCAAAGAGCTGCAGTTCACATTGCTTTAGGGTTAACAGTTTAGATTTAACTGTAGACAATAATGTAAATGATAAAAGTCTTTAACCAGATCAATGTCTATGTGAAATAATTACAATTGTCTTTTCTCATGAGTTGTTTCATATTAAATAGCTTTTTCCCAGCTTTGTCCCAGACCACACATTTGAAAATCTCTTATCATAAGTGGTTAATCTGATGGCCTTCAGATTTTAAAACACTTCTAAATTGCCATGATGAAATTATTGAACATATTAACATCCACACAATGAAATCCATTCTGCAGCAGACAAATACAAGTCTCCTTCATAGCTCATTAGGAGAAGTCAAAACACTTCTAATCATATACTTAGAGGCTGTTTCCATTAGACTAATCTCTTGTTGTGTACAGTTCAAATCTACAGTGTGCATCTTGCTTCCTGCTTATCAGAGTGTTTTGGGCGTTGGAGCATCACATAGTTTAGTCTATACACAATGAACATGAACATGTCGACTACAAGTGTGTGTCGTCTTGGGTCTTCAGGCCCCCTTTTGACATTTGGTCTAATATTCACATTGTACATTGGGGAAATAAGGCCCTCTAAAAACAAGTAAATAACAAATTAATACAAGATATTTTTGCAAAAAAAGAAAAATAAATAAATCTACAAATGGTAATAATGATCTTAGTAAGACATCTCAGAGTAAGATTTTCAAGATTTATTCTCTAAAAATATGTTCTGTGATTAAATATTTTAACTATAATTTTTTAAAATGCACTTGGTACGACCTGGATATTTTCCAGTGTAGCAGAGGCGCTCTACTTTACACTTTACAGATACTTGAGTATTCATTTTTGGGGGCAGCCATGGCTCACTTGGTAAAGCAGGTTGTCTAATAACCGAAGGGTTTGTGCTTCGAATCCCACTCTGTCCTAGTCAGTCCGTTGTGTCCTCGGGTAAGACACTTTACCCTCCTTGCTTCCGGTGCCACTCACACTGGTGTATGAATGTTTGGTGGTGGTCAGAGGGGCCATAGGTGCCCCAGGGTAGCTGTAGCTACATACATAGTTTACCACCACTAGTATAGAATAATGGGTCACTAATGTGAAGTGCTTAAAGTGCCCATAAAAGCACTATATAAATCCAATCCATTATTATTATTTTAAACACAGACTGTAGAAAATAATGATGTATCTGGATCATTTGTGGCTAAGTACTCCAATATGGTCACTAGCTTGTTGATTACTTAAGCATGTCTGTTATTTAGTCACCCAAAAAAGGGGTGACTAAAAACAAGATAAAAACTCTAAATATAAGGGAAAAGGTACTAAAAACAATTGAACAAGTCTGTCCATGCTGCAAGATAATTTAACTTGACAACAATTGAATTAAGATCTAATCTAGAAATAAGCATATCTACAGATGTGTGAACACTTAAAACAAGAAAATGACACTTAAGATAAATGATCTAAATCAGTTTTTTTGGTTATCTTGGTAAGAACCATATAAATTAGCAGTCCAGAAATCTTGCATAACAAAAAATCCAAATCTTACCAAATGTATTTTTCTCATTTATGGTCTAAATATCTCATCACGCTTAAAATAAGATAGAATCACCCAAAGAGTAACTTTTCAGTTGCTTATTTGTAGACAATAGGTCTGGAAAATATTGATCAGATTTCTTGAAATAAGATTTTCAAGATCGTTCATCATCATTCATTCATTCATTTTCTGAACCTACTTCATCCTCACTAGGCTCATGGGAGTCATTGGAACCTGTTCTGGCTACTTATGGGCAAAGGCCATTTTTTTCACAATCTATTTTCTAAAAATAAGTTCTTATATCTCACTAAAAGTTACTCTTTAGGTGATTATGTCGTCTTTTAAATGCGATCAGATATTTTGACTAGAAATGACAAAGTTACACTTGGTAAGATATAGATGTAGAGGTGGGAAGAGTAACCAACCCCCAAATATTAAATACAAAATTACTGTTAATATGTTCTTCTTCTACTGTGCTGTCCAAAAGCATCAAGTGCGTTTGTACAGGAGTAAATGATAATCTAAAGCTGAGCTCTCTAAAGCTGATATAAATATCTAAAGCTGAGCTTATTATCAGCATGAACATCATTTATAGCTGATGCCTATAACTGTGATCTAAAACCTGTCTGTGACTGCAGCAGTGTTTCAAGTTTGCCCAAAAAACAGATGGCAGTCAGTAAACCACTTATATAAAGGCTTACACAGTAATTTGTGCTGTGACACTGGACTATTGTAAATAAATAAATGAATAACTCTGTACTAGTTAACAGTTATCATTGTTAGTTTCTCCTCTTTCCTGCTGGTTAACATAGTTGACGTAACTGCGACATCATCTCTTTATGTCCAACTCACCAAGGACATTTGATCGTCCTCCTTTTAGTCCTGTTTGGTCCCAAAAACTGCTCTTGGATCTTCAGCAACTAAACCTCACACAAGAAAAATACAGTAAATGGTCCAAACACCATCTATCCTACAATGTCCTCAGAGGAAATGAAATGAACTGTCCAAAAATTCAATAAAAGACAACAACTTGAGCTCAGCAAGTATTCTGGTTCACTAGAAGTACAAGGGTGAATAATTCCATAACACAGTAGCAGGATTATCCTTCTCCTTCATTCAGCTATCTATATGTTGTGTTCCAGATCATCAACCTCTGAGTTGTAACTACACCCTGAAAACACCTGACACAACTATCTGGCTGTGAGTAAGTCACTTTGATGCTACAAAGTTTACACCACAACAATTTCTCTGTCTTCTCTCTGTCATTATTTTTTAACACACTCTTAGATCGTCTTGTATGTAGCACTGAGCCAAACAAATATGGTTACTTTTACTTCTATTGTAGAATGATAGTGGACGCAGCCAGACTAAAGTATTTAGACTAAAGATGAAAGACAACAATTTGGTTGATATTATATTTAACCTCCAATCTACTGTGGTACTGAGTTACCTGATGTTGACAAACCTTGTCCTTATCTTTACAATAGTTATTGTGGTTGAGCAGAGAGCACTTCTAAGATAATTAACAGAGAGGTTTTCACAAAATAGTTGTTTATTCATTCATGCCATGGTAGGACTCTAAAAATTGAAGAGTCATGATGAAGTAACACTTAAAGATTGAATCTTGTATCTTTGGCTCTTTATTGGGGTTATCAAAATTAACACATTAACACAGATTAATCCATCATTGTGATTAATCTGATTAAAAATGTTAATGCAATTAAATTGAACAGTTGTTGAAAGTGTTGAAGGTGTTAAATAAACATGTTAATTGTATGTATATTTACATTTTTGCATATTTTATCACATTTTATCACAATTATCACATATTTTAAACAAACAGAGGAAAAGAACAAGCATTGTCCACTGCAATGTGTTTTGCCAACAGCTGCTGGAAAAACGATGAGTAGGACACCGGCTGTTAAGTACCATAAAAATACAAGTCATGGGGCATATAGTTATTATTCCTGCTTAAAAAATGCATGACAGTTTCTTAAATCAAAGTTATAAATGTGTGTTTATGTACCTGCCTTGGCTGTACTGACAGTTTGTGTCTGATGAGTCGAAGCCATCTGGATTCATTGTTGGCAAGATGTGTATGCGGGTGCTATTCAGTAAATGTAAGGACCATTTTTCATTGTTACGGTAACCACGCACCAGGTCATCAATTAGCTGTAGCAGCAGCACTCTCCCAAGAACCTGCAAACACACATGCATATGAATTAAGTTCAATGTCAGAATCGCAAGTAGAATCAGAATAGAATTTATTGTCATAATAGAGTCATGTAAATGTACATTAAGGTGCCCAGACCAACACAGTGTGCAGATTCACACACTGCAAAAATCGAAATGTTACCAAGTGTAATCACCTAAAGAAGAACTTTTTCACTGAGATAGAATAATTTATTTTTAGACAATAGATCTCTAATTCAAGCAAAACTATCTTGTATTTTCTTGTTTTTCCAGTGCAATAGTTTGTTTTTTTTTTAAAGTGGAAGAAAATACAAGCATAAAATTATGAAGGTGAAAGGCACAGTAGGAATAGTAATTCTAGTGTTAAAGCATTTTTTTTTAAATTTACATTTATATTGATCCACATAAATACACTGTCAAGAGCTGACAGCGAATGACATCTCCATACAAGCCAAACAGAAGCCTCATCGAGAATCACCAATATTCCTACTTCCTGTTCCATTCCACAAAAGAAAGCAAAACATGGCAAAGTGGTTTGTGTGGAATGTGTCAGTACGGGTGCACTCTTTCACAAGAAAATGCACAATTGCTGCCCTCTGAACCCTGATGTGTCTCCGCTGGTCTATGACTTGGATCAGCTTTATTTTGAAAAGCAAATTTGCGAATATAACTCTTAAGAAAAGAAATGCTGCTATTCAGAGTGTATCCATGCTTGGCAGATGTAAAATGCTGCTGTCTGTGGCACCAAATTAGCCTAAAAGTCCATTTTAATATCTTCTTACACAAATGCAAAAACTGAGTTTTATAAAAACTCAGTTTTTAAAAACCTTCGCTTTTGCTGGAATTTCTATAAAGATGTGTTTTCAGAGGAAAAAATAAATGAAAGGCACAAACGAATGCAAATGTTCATTTTATGTATTTTCTAAAATACCCGGGTTTGTGTAAACACGCCCTTCATGTGATTAGAAATGAAAAGAATTCTACTGCTCTATATTGAAAAGAAACACCCTCTTGCTTTTTCTACCCCCCCCCCCCCCCAAAAAAAAAGACTATGAATCAAATGTGTCACTGCAGCTTGATGAGCATCTGCTGCCTCCCCTATGACCAGGCTGCGTGTTCTCTCTTGATGGAAACAGCGGGGGAGGAAGTGATGCTGTGAGTCAGCGAGGAGTTGAAACGCTATCCAGAGACGAGTCAGAGGTTGTTTTTCTGACACAGACGGCTGATTGAACGGTAGGGAGGGAGTGCAAAAACTTTCTGAATGAATGGGAGCCTCAGGAGACAGAAAGAGAGAAGGGTGGGAAAGGTGAAAAGGTGTGTGTGTACAAAGCCGCTACACATACACACACACACACGTCAGGACTAGCTCTGCCTCCGGCGAGCATTCACTGTTCCCTCTTACACTCATCTAAACCGTCTGCCTCTTTTTTTCTCCCTCCTGCTGTCAAACAAAAACACACACTCTGTACTTTTGTACTTACTTTGTTAAAAGAATAAGTCTAGAGTTTTTCATTTCAATGAAAAGTGTAATCAAAGCATGATATATGTTCTTTCTCAGTGCCACAGAGCTTCTTTGTTGTCCAAAAACTATTAACAAGAGGGAAACAGTCACAGCTCAGAAATGAAGCCAATGCATAATTATTTCACAGTGTAAGACCACAGAGGGACGCTAGAAACTGCCACCAATAATAATGGATTGGATTTATATAGTGCTTTTTTGGCCATTCAAAGTGCTTTATATTCGTGATCCATTATTCATTCACTCTCACATGCCCCCTCTGGTGGTGGTAAAATACATATGTAGCCACAGTTGCCCTGGGGCAGACTGACAGAAGTGTGGCTGCCATTTTGCGCCTACGCCCCCTTTGACCACCACCAGTGTGAGTGGCACTGGAGGCAAGGGGGGGTGAAGTGTCTTGCCCAAGGACACAACAGACTAACTAGGACAGAGTGGGATTCAAACCACCAACCCTTAGATTATTGGACAACCCACTTTACCAACTGTGCGATGGCCTTCCAAAAAAGTCCTGCTTCCAGTTTACATTCAGTCATTATGTGGTTTGTCTAATCAGTTATGACTTTGCAAATTATGACAGTATTAATTCATGAGGTTATTTGACTGACGCAAAGTTTCAATATGTTCTGTAAGGGCTTTGATTAACACTTAAATCTCTGCAAGGTTGGATTTCCACAGCTTCTGTTTATTCAACAGAAGTTTTTTTCCTGACAAACTAAACATTTTTTTGTTTCCATATGTTTTGAAAATGTTTGTCAGTAAAACATAATTTATTGTGAATATTATGCCTTCATTCATTATTATAAAATGTATTTTTCTACTTCACAAAAATGTAAAAAAAAAAAGCAGGGATACAAATATAAAAGTACATAAAATGAAGGCTTTGGGTTACATTTCCAATTGTTTGACAGTAGAAGGATAAATGACTGAATTTAAATACTCGAAACCTACTAGGTTGACTTTATGACAAAATCCAAACATGAAGAGTCATGTCTGCACAGCAAATAAATGTTATGTTCAAGTGTGAACACAGCATTTTGTCATGTACAGTGGGTTATGTAATGCTTTCTTAGTTAAAAAGTAGACAGACTCCAATGTAAAATGAGTAGATCATACCAGTGTCATTTATCCAGTTTAGATTCAGTTTCTGTAAACTGTATTGATCCCAGAGGGCAATTAATCAGCAGCTGTTCTCAGAGCAGTTCTCACACAAACACATACAGTGTACGAATAAAACTCATCAAGTTTGATCCAAGCAACAATGCAAAAAAATTATAATGAGACAAATACTTCAGAATACACCAGCAACAGAATTTAGCAATGTAGTAACAGAGGAGAATTGGAAGAGCAGTTTTTTTTTCCATACTGGCATATGAAAACAATGCCCTGAAGGCATCATAACAAACTCAGTAGTCATCCAGTGATGAAACTGACTTTGCTTTGTGAAAGAGTGTAGGACTCTGAATTTGACAACAGTGACTCTAGAACTGGTTTTAATAATGCTCTGCAGTTTGTCCTTCGCACACTTCAAAAATAACAAGTATTCAGAGAATGCCTAATCTCGCCCCTATTTTGTGTCAATCTCAAGTTTCTATGACAAAATATGAAAAAATATTCCTGAGGTGATTATGTGTTATTTTAACTGAGATGAGACATTTTGACACATAAATGACAAAAATACTTAAGATTTTGATTTTTTTTCCTCCAGTGCAGATAGACCATAAAACCAGCAAATGAAAAACAAAGTAAGGAGGCTTTCAATAAAAGAACAATAAAAGTTGTTGAGGATCATTTTGTTTATTTTAAAAATTATTAAATATATGCCTCATGCAGAGACAACAGAGGTGTATTCTAAAAAAAAATTAAGATATATGATCCTTCTCTTTTAACCCTCCTGGTAGAAACAGACAAAGAAGTTGGGCCCTCTAAATTCAGTGAAGTTTGGTCAACAACATCAAACCAGTCTGATGCTGTTTACATTGGTGTGCATTAGCAGATGTTAGCTGATGTTCAGTGAGTGAAGGTGGGCCTCTTACAGTTCGAAGGGTCAGTCCAAGTGTGCTCAGAAACAATAACAGCATTGGAGTCCAAGGCAACAGAGGCTGTGTACAGTTTCCTCCAAAAACACAGGAAATGTTGCTCACTCTGTCTGGGTCTCACCCACAAACACACAAACCACACACCATGTTGTTTTAAATTTAGGAAATGAACCGATGGTCTGATGAGAAATGTTATTCTGCATGTCTTTCTTTTCATTTATGAACCTAGGTGGATGAAACCAGTCATCCAGCTTCTCTTCAGAGTCAAGACGTGTTCACTGCACCTTTGGCACATGTATAGATTATACTGTAGCAGATGGTGCGTTTACTGTCCTGGGATCCAGACCATGGAACAGTCTACTGCAGTTTTAGAACACAACTTAAAAGTTTTTTCAACATGTTTATATTATATTATATATATTATATCAGATTAATCACAGCATTGCTTTGGATTAATTTTGATTAAATATAAATTTTTAATCTATATAATTTTTTTCAACGAGCAAACACACTCCAGAAAGAAGGGAATATATCTGCTCTTAATGGGTTTGTCCGAACTGCAAAACACTTAATGTCAGTTCACTGTTCTGTCTTGCATTTTTATACTCAACTTTCCCACAAAATACACTAAGAAACAAACAAAAAAAAAATGCAGAGAAAAAAATATCCAAAACATGTCAAAACCCACAAGAATTCATAAAAAATAAACTAACACAAAAATTGCAATAAAGTATCCAAAATGTGCACAAATATGAATAAATATGCAATTAACATGTTTATTCAACACCTTCAACATAATAGCTTTGTTTTCCTTTAGGTTATATTTCACTTGTAATTCAGTCAACATAGAAATAGGTAGCCTTAAAATTTACATAATTCCAAGACAAATAAAAATGGCCTCTCTTTGTGATTTCAATTGTAGTTTTTTTAATACTAAAACAAAACAAAGAATGTGAATTTTAAAAATAGGCTTAAAGTGAAGACAGCATGTGTCTCACAGACTAAAAACATTGTAAACAAGGCAGTCAGAGACAGCAGACCTCCACCAAGGCTTGATATGGCATCATATGATGTCAAAACATGATGGAGCCATAGGTGTTGACCCATATGAAAAAAAACCCATCAAATTCTATATTGTCTGTCTTTAGTGTGACCTTGACCTTTGACCTTCATTGCTCAAAATATAATGGGTTCTTCCTTGACCCATTATCTATCATTCCTGAAAGTTTCATTAAAATCCGCTCAGAACTTTTTGCGTAATCCTGCTGACAGACAGACAGACAAACAAACAGACTCGAATATAATACCTCCTTGGTGAAGGTAATAAGCGGGATAATACACGGAACACGAGTTACTATCAGAAAAATATTTTTCGATAGTAACTCGTGTACCATGTATTATCCCGCTTATTCTACGGGTTATTACAGTTTTTTACTGTCACTACTCTAACAGACTAGTGTTGTGAAATAGGCGGGGCAGACAGAAGGGGGGTGCAGAGAGTTTTAGGCGGAGAAAAGAGAAAGATGGATGTACACAGTCAGGTCGGCAACCGGAGCAGGTGTTGTCCCGTTCCTGCAAATAAATACTGAAAACGAAGCTCACTGAAACCGCTCCTTGTTTTATAAAAACCAGCATAGAGGAGTTAACTGAGGGGTAAAATACTTACTCAGCCCTACAGATTCTGTGCGAGGTGAGTACGGCATTTTCCCCATATATCCTGACTACGGTAAGGATAACATCAGGATAGGTTAACATTGGATAAGCTAGCAGTTACAACAAAGCTTTACTTTAAAAGTGGCCAAACTACCTGCGGAGTGATATGGTACAGTGAATCTGAAGTGACAAAACCCGTTGCCATGGGCAGCGGGCGTTAACGGCGCAGCGGGCGGTTATCAAAAAAAATCGGCCCGCTGACGTCATTCAAAGTGAATGAGTGTTCTAGTGGGCCGTAGAATAATCAGCACAATTCCAAACTGCACATGGACATAACTGATGAGGGCCATCAAATCTGTCACAGCATTGAATTCTGACATTTCTATATGTTGGTGAAGGCTACATCTTCTGTTTATTGTTGTACTACAGAAGAAATACTGTCTGCACAAACTACAGAGACAAAAATACTATGAATGGAATTCAACTTTTAGTGTACAGTAATGTCCAAATGTCCAGGCCAACATCAGGTTTGTTGGATTAATAAGGTTTAGTGACAAACATATATGCATTTCTCAGTCTATATTAAAGTGCAATCCAGATATATGTGAAGTAAAAACAAAGGTTTCAGTGAAAAAACACCTACTATAAACCAGAGATAGTATTTAGTGTGACTTAATCCAACTCTTTTTTGAATAGGTTTTCTTGTCCTTTTATGTTATATTTTGTTGTTGTTTTGGTTTTGATTTTATATTTGACATAAAATGAACAATCAAAAAAAAAACAAAAAAAAAACTCTGCTGCACATAATCCCTTCAACCCTTTTTGTTCAGACATAATAAAGTTTATTACATTAATTTTCTGATGTTTCAAATAGTTTGTGTTGCTTCTTGTCATAGGGTCAGGGGTCACAATTAACCTTCAGAACCTATTTAGTTTAGTTTTGGCGAATCTTTTAAGGGTGTTCACATATTCCCTGTATTTTCTTGTTGCATTTGGAAAAAAAGAGAAATAAATGTGTTTCTCATTTCAAACTTGCAAAACTACAGTTGGCCTAAAACGTTTGCACAATACTTTATTTGTATTTCATATGACAGAGGTATTGACTCTTGTGAAAGTACATTTACTTAACTCCTTCTTGACATTTTATTCAACTTCCTTATACATTTGATAACCTTATATAGACTACGTCACTGTGACGTCACAAAATCAGCTGGAGGTAAACACTGGTCTCTGTTACACCAACAACGAAAAACAAAAACATTAAGACTTTTTAAGTTGTAAGCCACTGCAAGTCAAAATAATCATAGACGGCTTTGGTTGAATGCAATTAGACAAACGAACTGGACTGAAACAATCATCAACAACTCATGGGTACGTGTGCAGCACAGGTCAACTACAGTTGGTCTGTAATGACTAATCAGTATCAGCCAGGGTAGTATAATGGACTAGGCTAAATTGTGGCTGAAAGAACATTAAGTTAATCTTTAAGTTGGGGATTCTTGTTTCATTTAACTGTGTATGCTAATCACTAGCTAACTTAATGTTGTACAGGTAGAAGTTGTATGTTACGTTAGCCCCCACAGTGGTTCAACTAACTTCTTGTCCATCTAGTGAGTGATTGTATAGGGTTCAGGGAATGTCATCCCATCAACTAGTCAACTTTTTAAAATAACATTTACAGTCTTGGTAAAACTAAAATGTTTATTTTTCTTGTCCACCTCAGCAAAAACACTGTTAAAACACACTAATGACAAGCATTGATAAACTAGTGCATTTGAGGTATTTTGCCTCCAGTTAAGCTCCACCCCCCAGAATACATAACAGTATTTACAAACTGTGAAAGCATCTATATGCCTGTGTGCTGTTACTAATACAATGAACTCAGGAGCAGAGACAACTAAAGCGAACATTCTGACTGCTTTAGAATCAATAGTTCTATTAACACCTTCCTCCTCATTCTAATGAATCTTGTGTCTCTGTTCTCTGCAACATCTCTGTGCACAATTGTCACAGCAATACCAGGTGCAAGATAAGATAACAGGAGTGTCCAATCCTGCTCCTCAAGAGGCAGTATGTTTTAGATATTTCCCTCTTCCAGCACTCTTGACGGTCATTATCAGGCATCTGCAGAGTTTGACGATTGGCTGATCATTTGAATCAGATGTGTTGGAAGAAGGATGCATCTAAAATATGCAGAATACCGGACCTCGAGGACCAGGATTGGACACTCAGTACAAGAAATTATGAATTAAATTTTAAAAAATCAAAAAGAATTGCTATGTGTATATATATATATATATATATATATATATATATATATATATATATATATATATATATATATATATATATTTATTTATTTATTTATTTATTTATTTATTTATTTTTTCCTGCATTAAACAGTGCTACTGCAAACTTTAGTACATTACATCACATGGATCATTTAAATACTTAGATGTCACCTCTTTACTAAGCACGGCATGTTCATGAATGGATACAATTGTTAAGTAGTTATTCTAGTCTAAAAAAATATTCATCTTATTTTGCCCAGAAAACTGAAAAAATTGTGAAGCAAAATAACAAAGACTAAGAAAAACTGGAGCGAATAATAACGGTCCATCCAGAGCAGAGCTTCCTCTGGGTCTAGATGCTAATGTGATGCCAGTGTTTGCATAGTGGTCATCACAAATTAAACTTTCTTCTTTCACTTATTTTTACTGTTTGTTAGTCTCACATTCAATTAAACTCCTGTCAAACACACACAAAGTGATTGTCTGGGGCATCCTGACATAAACACACACAACAGACAATGACCTCTACAAGACACCTTTCAACTTTTCCACAGAGGCTACATTCCTGTGGTTATAATGTGTGTGTGAGTGGACTCAGTGAAAAGGCCTTTTTCTGAAAGTTTCCTCAGAACCGACACACTCCACTAACTCTGTTAGCTCCCTCTGTGTGTGTGTATGTATGTGTGTGTGTGCGTCCAGGCGTGACTTGTCTATTTAAGGACATTTCCACAGACTTTCACCCACATGCAGTGTGATCAGCCATAGATGGTCACCATGGCAACCAGATGCTTGTTAGAAGTAAAGACTGTAACTTCTACATTTCTACCGTCTATTTACATCCTTTAGCTTGTATATTGTAACTGTCTGTACTAATCAACTAACTCCTTCAAATTTTTGGTTCACTACTTACCCTGACATCAGACACTTCACCAACACTTTCTATGTGTCGACCATTAAATGTGGCTTATAACTGTTAAATTCTTATAAGCAGATCAAATGTATTGAAGTTTGTATCCTGATTTCATTGCTGCCTTCTCAATATGATAATGTAATTCCTGCTGAGCATGTTGTGTACAGTGGAGCAGAACTGTCTGCCCTGGAAAAAACAAACACTTCCACAGTTTTGTGCATTTCCTGTCACGGTCTGAGGTGTCCACCAGGGGACAGGCCGCCTGGCTGCAGTTCCAGTCTGCAAAGTGAGTATATTTACATGCATGATCTATTCACATTACTGGCCTTAGTAAGATGTTTGCACGTCTAACGAAAATGAATATTCCACTAATATTCCTGTTTGCAAGGAGGCATTTTTCTGTTTTCCACTGGTGGTAGAAGTTCCACTATATGAACACAGCCTTTCATTCCTTCTAACACCTTTTTAAAGAGGTGATCGTTTCAACATTTGTGCATATACAAAATCCTACTGATATCCTCTCTCATGTTATTTAACACTGGATGTGTATCTCTACTAACTAAATTATAAATGAGATGCATATTCTGAGTGTACTGTATATATTTTTGAGGAATACTTAAATACTACTTAGATCCCAAATGAAGATCCTGTTCAGAAAAAAACAAAGTCTAATAAAATTAAATGGAACAAATTGTTTATATGATACCTGTTTTTGAATTTAGAGGGTGATGATTCCAAATTTGGAAAAAGAAAAAAGTATGAGCCAAGAAGGAAAGTCTTAAAAAAAAAAAGTTTGCAACTGTCTGTCTGTTTTACAGTCTTTAACAATAGACAGTCCCGGCCTCATATTAGTCACTGTTAATGTAAAAACCAAACACGATAGAGATCTTTACTCCCTAAACAATATTACTGTAGCAAATGATGATTTAAAATGATAATATAGGTTTAGTAAACTGTATAACTGGACAGCTGTGGCTCAGTTGTGGAGTGTGTCGTCCAATGACTGAAGGGTTGGCGGTTTGCATCCCAGCTTTGGCTGTCCACATATTGAAGTGTCCTTGGGCGAGACACTGAACCCTAAATGGCTCCCAATAGGACTGGCAGCATGTGATAAATTATTTTGTGTTTTATGTGTTCTTTCTACAGAGAGATTATCTGAAGTATTGCTGTGCCCACAAATACAAATAAATCTCTGCTGCAGCAGCTCCTGACAAATGAATGTTATTCCTGCTGCCAAGATGTTTTTTTCTCTTACACACTCTGTCAGTTGGTGCTGATATTTTTTAATCCATTGATTTGTTTCATATTATTGTTAAATATGTCAATATTGACTGTGTATTGTCTGTTTTACCGGATGATGAGACAGCTCTCACAGACACAGTCTGCCATCTGAACACAAAAGTGTGTGTTTGACTCTGAATGGCTTTTGTTGATCTCTTTAGTCTCCTTTTAGTCCTACTTCCTGTCAACAGGGAGGGGCCCCGCCGTTAGAGTGTGTATGTTTATGTGTGTGTGTATATGTGCTCACTCACCTCATTTCCATGCATGTTAGCCACATATTTGAACTCTGGGATACCGACGGTGTGACGGCGTGGGCTGAAACCCAGAGCCAACACCCACAATTCCTGACCTGAGGGAAGAAAAAAACAGAACAGGAAACAGCTGTGAAACGTGATTTTATTCTGTTTACACAAACTCCATTTCTGAAGCTCATTGTTTCTGAGGACATCTACAGAGATGCTGTCCAGCTGATAATTCAATCTGAAAACAAATAAAATATAAGCAGGTAAATCCAGTGTAGATCCAGACTGACTACCAAGACTGATAAAGTGTTGGTAAAAGGCAAATAGCTCTGTCTGCAACTGCACCATGTTAAAAGTGCATGAACCACTTTAGATGCAGCTGCACCAATAATGCACTGTTGATAATCTTTCTGAGGGCTTTTGCTGATTGCTGACTTTCCTGAGGCAACATATAGGCAGGTTATAATCACAAAGTTAACAAGCTACAGACTCAGGTTTTATGGCCAAATTGTAATATTTTTTGCAAATGATGGAATGAAGTTGTGCTGTTGTTTTGTTCACTTTAACTGATGAGTCTTTGTCAAACTGTTATATGCCAAAGTCATATGATGTTGTAATGGAAATTACAGGTGACCAAATGAAATGGAACATTACATTGAACATGGGTGAGAACATTTCAACATAATTTGCTTAATCTGCCTTCAGTGTCAGAGCAAACTGGGAAGTGGAAGTAGAAGTCACTCAAATATTGGACTCTCCTAGTCTGAGTATCTTCAAAAAACAACTTGAAATAACTAGGCTTATGCCATTGGAAGCAATGGCTAAGGGTGTATCCCTGCAGCAATGATGTCATGACATGATGTAACATGACATCCCCACCTGTCATTTGCACTTAATTTGAAGTCAATGAAAAAGTTCCAGAGATATGGACAAGAGTTTTTAGCTACCCATGTGGGGACGATCCGCTGATAATCATTCCGTCCTCTTAATGATTTTAACCATCTGAGTTGAACCCTAACCCTAAACCTTAAACCAAACCTGAATCCTCAAATTCGCCTGGACCTACAGGCACCTCAATGTTCCCACAATGATGGGATGTCCCCATAAACTAGTATGCAGCCCTGCTGGGATATGAAACTATAAACACACACAGGTTGGACAGAGGCCAGCTGGTGTCCTAGATTGGCTCAGATTAGTGTGTGTGTGTGTGTCGGTATGAGTGATTAGCAGGATTAGGCTGTCCCGGATTAAATGATCCTTCGTTCACAGTCGTGACATATGATCACACCCACAGACACCCACCCACAGTCAGTATCATGGTTGCCATAGTAATGGACATCCGACCCTTCAGCTATCATTCATCTGTGGTCAATGACCTGCTTCTATCTCTGTCTTCATGGAAAAGAGTATCTGTGCCACCTGCATCACAAACTGGTAGTTGTTCAGAACCTTTACTGTGTAAAACCCATAGAGCTAACACTATTTGGAACAAGAAGAACACTGAATCCACCATGATTATACAACTGTCAAATAAAGACAGTATATGTCCTTATTTGTATGTCTGTCTCCCACAGACTTAGAGATTCTATGGAAAGGAGCAGAGCAGCTGAACCTTTTATATGGGTTGAAAAGATGGAAACACTTAAAGACATTTCCTGTGAAGAATGTCATCTTCTTTCACCTATGGCTTCCTACAGGAGAGGACAAGTGGAAAAATAATTTGAATAAAACATACACATTTTTATTCAAGATGAACTATGCTGCACATAACAGTTAATCGGTAGATCAAGGGGCTATAGTGTTTATCGAACACCTGATCAATTTAACATTACAGTGAAGGTAGGAAACCATGAATGACATCAGACAACAATCACAAATTATTTCTTCTGACTTTTCCATAAATATAAACTGAGACAATAAAGGATTATTGAAAGAAAAATAGTTGTGTTAAAAATAAATGATTTAACAAATAAACAATATTCAGCATTTGTATTAATGTTTCTATCATTAATTAGAGTTGTGTGTCCAATGGATGTGATTTCACTGTCAATACTGTCAGTAATACAGCTCTGGAATAAATAAAGACACCACCACAATTTCATCTGAAATCAGCAAGTGTGCATGTATGACTTCCATCCCATTCCTCTATCTGTTGAAGTTCAACACAAACTTTATTCTATTTAATAAACATCTGATCCATGTTTTATTTAAGAACGAGAAGTATGGAGAAATTGACTTGGTTACTAAGATTTATAAAACTCCAGTTTGATTCAATTATAGTCTGACTAAAGGCTTTTAAAACTTCAATATATTCAAAATACAGGGCAAGCTGCGTTCTGTGTCGACCACTAATCTGTTTGACCTTTTGTGTCGGCATCACACAGCTGTTCTTTACTCCTGAGGATTTTTTTTAGATTGCAATGTCAACTTTTTCTAATATCATGCAGCCCTATTTGACATTAGTTTGTTGTCTAAAAATTTTTTAATCCTGACTTATTTTTTTTTTAGATTTAATTTAATTTATTGGTCCCCATGGGGAAATTTGTCTTCATTGACTGGAATAGACAAACATTATATAACACAGACAACAACAGCAATGATAGTAGGTAGACATAACAAACAAAGACATTTGATCAGATTTGCTCGACCTGTCAGTGGGGCCTGGTGTTTAGGGCGGCTATGGCTGCATGACCAGGCTTTTTCCAAGACAAGCCCTCCTGAATTTTAATGCTCTGTACCTGCGCCCTGAGGGTAGTAGGATGAAGTAATGGTGTAATGGGTGCATGATGTCCTGGACTATTGTATTTGCCATTGGGGTGATGGAACTGTTATTTAGTGCTGTGAGATTGGATGTGGGGAGGCCAATGATTTCAGCAGCTACATTTGTGATGTGAATGATTTTGGCTCATTTAGTGATGGAAAGCATGGTGTAAAAACATGTGGATCAGTACAGGAGGATGGGTTGGATGATACTTTTATAGAGTGACAGCAGGAGGTGGGGTGCAACATGTAATCCTTGGAGTTTGCAGATGGCTGACAGTGTTTGTTGGCTCCTTTTCTGAATGTCCGTGGTATGCTGATCAAAGGTGAGTTTATTGTCCAGATTTATGCCCAGATATTTGAAGGAATTTTGTAATTTTTTTTTTCAGTACAATCTCACCTGTATGACTGTAAAGTTATTTTTTTTTCATTTGGCATGTTCTTTTAACACACTAAACATAAAATCAAACAAAAACCATGAAATCTAATTTTGTTCAGTCTTTCACCAACAACATGGAAAAGTTCAAAACAATAATTTTAAATTTAGTAAATAACAAAGTTATATATTAATATTTAAATGAAATGTAAGCAATTCCTCGGGCATTTTTGGGGAAAACTATCTTCTAGTATTCCAAAAACAATCTGGTGCCACAATACAATGGAACAAACATGTTCAATGAACCATCCTCACAACCCTGAAAACTGTTGTACAACAGCAATATATAAACAATCATGTGTGATAAAATTTCACACAAATCATGTATGTCGCTCTAAAATGGAAAGAAATTCACTTTACCCTCCATTTTTCCATCTCTACCTGCACCAAATATACTGACACGATCACCAAAAAGTTATATTTTTATAGTGTGTAATAACTTTGTTTTTACATTTACATTCAACATGACTGACTTCACAGTTTTGTTTGACATCTGCACTGTCTACACAAATGTAAATGGAGTTTCAGCGAGGCTCTGTCTCACTGTCATGTCATCTTAAATCACACCTGTCTCCAGGGACTCCTGAGTGTTAACTAAACTTAATGACACACCAGAAGGCAGGATACATGAGATCAGACAGGTGGGTGTGTGTTGTTACCTGTGACAGACTGGCCGATGCTGTACAGGTATGTGATGTCAGGGTTGGAGCCGCTGATCTGGGTGAGGTAGTCTTTAATCTCACTGTTATCATGATATCGAAACTCCAGCGCAGTGATGGGGAAGAGGAAGGAGAGGAAGAGGACGAGTGTCGACATTACTGCTGTGGGAGGAGAAGACGGCAAGTCAGAACTAATGACACTAGTACTTAACAAAACTTAAGGAAAACACAGGCATTATATAGATCAGTAAACTATAATTACCTGGAAATTACATTTAAAGCACTACACCAGAATGTGCTGAGTTGTTTCATTTTGTTTATGTTTTTGTATTATCTGACATTATATCAGTGGTTTACAACCTGTTGTGCCTCACTGATCATGTAATAGTTTGCTATTCTACTGCGTTTCAACTGAAGATTCATTTTAGTTTACATTTAGTCTATATATATTATTATGGATGGAGCAGAAAAGCTGGGTATAGATTGCTGTAAAAATGAGAATTGTATTTTCCTTAGTTAGGATATATACAGTCCGTCTAGTTTGTATTTACAAGGCTGACAAGTAATACTGAACAAACAATAACTCAAAGTATAAATTATGAAAGAGCTGCAACATCTGAAACCACAATGAACATCAGATAAACAATTCCACAATTCTTCAGTTTCACACTCACAGTTTGTCATGTCTGTTATGGATTGGACTTGATTTTTCATATATTATGTTAATAGGAAGTTAAGTAAGAAAAGAAAAAAAAAGAAAAGAAAAGAAAAGAAAAGAAAAGAAAAGAAAAGAAAAGAAAAGAAAAGAAAAGAAAAGAAAAGAAAAGAAAAGAAAAGAAAAGAAAAGAAAAGAAAAGAAAAGAAAAGAAAAGAATTAAGTACAAATATACAGATATCAGAACTGACAGATGAGACAGAACAAACAAGACAGGGAAGAAACAACAGCATAGCAATACAACAATACATACAGTAATAGGGTCTCCACCTCAGAATCCCACAATTCAAAGGCCATTGAAGGCAAGTCTAAACAGGTGTGTTTTGAGAGAGGTTTTAAACACTGACACCTCAGATGCAGATCTCAATTCCTGTGGTAGACTATTCCAGAGACGTAGGGCGTAGACACTGAAGGCCCTGTCCCCTTTCATGGAAAGTCGTGCACGTGGGACCATCAGCTGTCCCTGGGATGCAGATCTCAGTGATGGTAAAGGGACATATGGACTTAACATGTCCACTATATATGTATGAGCACGTCCATGTAATGCTTTAAAAAATGGTCAATGCTGTTTTGTACTGGATTCTAAACTTCACAGGAAGCCAGTGTAGGTCTGCCAATATTCAATTAAACCATATAGACTGTATTGTGGAGAAGGGGTGGGATTAAATAAGTTTGACTTCCTCCCACTCCTTTTCAAATATGCAAATGAGGCCATGTTTTATTTTACATGTACATGTTCTTTTTTGTTTTTTTGTCTTGTTTGTTTCACTAGTGGGAAAAGAATGGGATTAGTTTGTGTTTCATAATTTGAATAATTTAATTGAACTGAACCATATATTTTTAATTAGTAAGCTTTTTATTTTGTTTTTATCAATTACTAGAAATGTATTGGTGACCCCTTGTGGGGTCCCAACCTCAGGGTTGGAAAAACACTGCATTATATAGACAAAATTATAAACTAGTCGCCAGATAAATTATAAAATAATTAATAAAATAAAGCATTTTAAATGCAGCAATGGCATTAGCCATCTTGTTCATTTGTTACAATTTTTATCCATTAACTAATTAATTAATTAAATTAATTCTCCCATGTAGAAAAATAAGTTTACAGTGTTAGCATAGTTGTGTTTGTACCTCTAAGTCTAAACAGTGTAGAAACAGCAGCAAAAACAGCATGACCATGTGTTTGTTGTTATACCACTCTATAAGAAGACAGAGCTTAACATTTTGTCAAACATGACATTTTGTTGTGCTGCTGTTGATACGAAGTATCACTAAGCTCTGTGGACAACAACATCATCCAAATCTCATCTGAAACTGGTTCTCATGTCCCACTATTTAACAGTGTTGAATGATGCGTCCAGTGAATAATCATATAAGTCAATCACATCAATGAATTAGAATTATATAGAAACATAAACTGTCATCAAGAAATTCTGGACAATCACTTGTAAACTTGAAAAACAAAATCTCATGCGTTCAGATCATACATCTTCTGTCTGAACCATGTGGAAAGGTAACCAAATTTTCATTGTAATGGGTGTTTCTGCCTTTCTAAATTACACCAACTTAATTTATTTGCTCATTTGAACTGTTTAAGCGCAGGCTAAGTGTACCTGTGTGTTCTTCTAACCTCTGAATCTGTAATCCATCAACAGTGAAAGCCTCCTCGTCCCTTAAGCAGTTGCCTTTCTCTGCTAATGTCACGTTTTGTGTTGCAGTGTTTTAACTGATGTGTAAATCTGTAACTAGAGCTGTGCAGCACTTCAAGGAATGCTGTCAGTGACAATGACTTGTTAGATAACTTTACCAGAAAGCCTATACCTGAAGTTAACAAGTCAAACCAAATATCATTCACAGTCACAAGAGGTTTGTAGTGCTTCTTCCACAAGGTTGGTCTACTTTAGATGACATTGATATATACAAGACAAAAAAATAAGTATAAGTTTCATTTGTTAAAATAATGTATTTACATAGTGCAGTAGAAAGAGATGTAATCCTTTTAAAATGATTGTGTCATGGGTGATGCATTTTTACATCCACAATTTGCACTATTTTGAAAATCCAAACTTCATCTTCATCTTTTAACTGTACTTTCTATTTTCTTTTAGAAAGATGCAAAAAAAAAATAAAAAAATTCACAGATATTTCACCCCTTATAAGTAAATGGGAAGATTTTAAAATTTCGGAAATATTTTTTACTTTGACCTATTGTCCCTAAAATGTAAAGAGATCTATTCTGGGTCACTGGCAATCTGTAAACCTAATTTGATATGAATACAACCAATACTTTTGCTGCTAGAGTTTTAACAAACGACCAAACAAACAAAATAAACAAAAACAATACCATTTGAGTCCCCTTTGGATAACAGGGTAATAAGATGCAGCTGTTTCAGCAGAAAAAGCATCAATGCAGTATAAGCAGATGTCAGTCACTGTTAGCGATGACACTAACACAGACACATATAAAGAACCTCCTCAAGAGCAAGTGGTGACCAAAAGTCTAAGGCAACAACTGTTGATCTGAGTTTTGCAAAACAAATATACACAAAACTAGCTCTTGCAATATATTTTCAGGATTATCAGGGTGACCTCATGATAGCCATGTTAACAAAAAAAAAAGAGTTGTTGAGGCATCACATTAGGGTTACTTTTAAGTTCTCAACTTCAGGTATGATGTCCTCTAAATAATTTAAATAAACAAGAAAATATGGAGAAATTTACAAAGAAAGAATTAGAAGAATTAGGGCAACTGGGGAAAATAATGACCTATATATATATATATATATATATATATATATATATATATATATATATATATATATATAATTATTATTATTATTATTATTATTATTATTATTCTGAGATAAAAGTAAGAAGTCTGCCTTTTTTTCCTCAGAATTGGGACTGTTTTAAATATTTTTGAAAAAATATACTGTTCAGTATGGTCGCTCATTGCATTCACACAATAATTTCACCAGGTCCCAGAATTATGAGTTATTTTCTCACAATTATGAGATGTTTAAACCATTTTATTATTGTGTGAATGCAACGAGCCACCATAGTTGTGAGATTAAAGTCAGAATTTTGAGGGGGGAAAAGTCTGGATTCAGACTTTTTTCTCAGAATAATAATAAAAAATAGATTTTGGAACATAATAAAAGAAATCCCCAGGGTACCATTAACTGTTCTGACTCTAGATAAAAAAATAAAATAAAACAGGCAAAATTAAATAGAGCCTCATTAGATATAGTATGTTTTATCTAAAAAAATCCCACACAATTATTCAATAAAACAATAGAGAAAAATGAACAATATTTCTCAAATGTTTCCAGCATTGAGTAAATCATGGTTCATTGTCTTAATTGACTTTTAAATGTGGAATAATTTATACAGTTTATATACAACTAGAATTGCATAAACAATGTGTGATATACACAGGATGCTATAGATACCATATCATATAATTAAAAGAGAACACCATCTTATAAGAATGCAGATAAAACATGAGGAAGATGTTAGCTTAGATAGAATGGTCTGACCTCAGCATTAACTTGTGCATTAGTTACTGTAGTATCATTAATTGTCCTGTTATGTAGTCCCAGGCTACTGTAATGTGCAGCTCAGTGTGTTACAGTGGGTGTCACACAACCCCCCACCCCCTCCGGTCAGAGGTCGTACCTGCCAGGCTGTGCGGGTCTGTGAGCCTCCGCAGATCCGAATACCAGCGGCCAACACCGGCAGAGAGACGGGGCTCCGGCGGCTCCAAAGGAGAGACAGTTACCGACCGTCTGTCGCTTCTTTTAAGGGGATGATATTTATTCAGTGACCGGTCTCCCTCTCCGGAGGGGGCGGGGCTTACACCAGTCTGTCAAACACGTGACTGTTCATCAGTAACTCATTGAAAAGGTTTGGACAGAGCAAATAGAAAGGGCAAAAAGGCATCTTTTTATTCATTCTTATTCAGCTTCAGGCTTACTTACACACTAGAAAGTAGGTGAAAATCACAGTCTGAAGTTACAGAGCGATACCATATTTGTGTGGATTTTATAACCAATTTCACAATTAAAAAGCCACTATTTGTACACCAGTATACATGTACTGAAAAATTTGAATATCCTGGAAAAAGTATTCTGTACATACCCCATTAAAAAAAATAAATAAATTAAAAAAAAAAAATAAATAAAAAAAATAAAATAAATAAATATATATATATATATATATATATATATATATATATATATATATATATATATATATATGTATATATATATATATATATATTTATATATATATATATTAGTTGGTTAGTTAATGAGCTAGTGAATTATCTGTTTGTTTATTTGTTGTTTTCTTTACTCTTACACAATCGAAGTAAACTAATCTAAAAACAAATTTCATCCTTTCATCAACAGTCCAGAGCACTGATAAACAAGCACAACTCAAAAACAAACACACATCCACAACAAAGATCTACACTACAATTAAACAAAAGTGAGAAAAGTACGGTGAATCAGTATTTGTGTCAGTATCAGCCTTTTTCTTAAAATCAAGCTCTTGGCATATTTATATGTAGATTAAATTATAAGATTTTAGATATACTGTAAGTCATTGCGTCTGTAAAAGTCACACTGTACAGTTAGAAAACTGTACTTTGGCATCCCCCAGTGGTAGCATTAATACATGCAAGTACATACACAAGTCACTCAATTTAAGGCAGTCAGAGGCATCTGAGACTAAATACTGATACCAGACCAATAGTCAACAAGTACCTGAAGGGAAAGTAAAAAAAAAATTGAAGAGAGAGATAAAGAGGATGTGAAACCATTGACAGGTAAACAGGTGACACAGTCCACCTGAGGGATTCAACCTTACAGGGTCGGAGTCAGTTGCTCAGTGCTGAGAGGGTCCCCTCATGGGACCTTCCCCGTGTCTGGCTTGTGCTCCCATCAGCGGCATTTTCTCTGCTGCGGTGTGCTGCAACCAGCTCTGGTTTGGAAATGAAGGCTTAGGGGACAAAGGTGGCTCACATATCCAGCGGTGAGCTTTACAGCGCCGTCCGCTCCGGACTTCACCACTTCCCGGCACCTTAGACTCACTGCGCCTCCTCCAGATGTGAAGCCCAAGGAGGGATGGGAGTCAGGACCCCTTTTCCTCCTGCCCACCAACCGGTCACCAGGGTGGGGACATACAACAGGTGCCAGGGGTCAGCTGCGATGTCGGCAACCCACCTAACCAATCTTGAAACACAGGAGTCTAATGCACATGTGATTCAGAGGGTCTCCCAGAAACCCTGCAGCAAAATAAAAGTGATGGCAGGCATGCGCTGATTGAGTTGGGATCCCGGCCCCATGGAGCTGCAAACCCAAATTAGTAATGATTACTAAAGCTGTGCATGGTAACTGATTGCACTGGGATGTCTAGTTTTTGCAAAATCAAAACCAAACAAAGTAAGCTCTGTTCACATATAGTGTCATGTCTAAAACAATCCATTACTAATGAACTCGAGGTCATAAAACTTATGTTTACGAGTAATTAACCTAACCATTACTTGTTTAAATCTGTAATCATTACTCATGTTTATAAGTAATTATTTATTGTGTTTATGAATATTTATTATCCATGTTTACTTGTTAGAATTATTAACTATACAAAACATAAATATATATATTTAAAATATGACAATTATATCTGTTGTTCCTTACATAAAATTACAATTACACATTTTTTTCAAACATTTATTGCAGAAAATGTGCAATATAACATTTCAAACATTTCAATGTTACTACAGAGCATTCTTCTGCCTGTAACCAATAAGAACAGCATTTTTATCTTTTTGTTTCTTTTTTTTTCACATTGGTTTCAAAATCGCATCCATTAAATGGACAAATAACTTCGTGACGAACTTTTAGATGTGTACTCTGACGGTGTTTAAAAAAGTCATCATCTGTGCAAGTTGCAACAAAATCACACAGCTGACACGAAAATTGTATACACTCCTGAGGTTGGGCTGAATAATCCTTATGGATTCTTGACAAATGAGTATTTAGTGAATTGATTGAATTAAATGTACAGACACAATCTTTATACAAACATGGAAATGGAACAGTTCTAGTATGGCTTCCATGTTTTAGTCTGTAGTGCCTGAGCAGGTAACCTTATCACCATTGAACTCACAATATTTGCAGTTCCACAGCATGCTGGTCGACCACCTGTAAAACAAATTTTAAAAAATGCTTAGCGTTAAATTCTAACCCATGCAAATTTATATCTGTCCAAAGTAGGTAGGATAAGCTCCACCCCCCCCCCCCCCTCCGTGACCCCGGAAGAGACTAAGTGGTAGACAATGAATGAATGAATAATTTAAAAAAATAATAATAAAACAGTGTATTGAGAAAACCTTAATAACGAAGAAAAATAACACATCACCAGTGCGTGTTTTAAAATATTTTAGCATTAGTGATAGGATAAACTGTATAGAAAAACTGAAGGAACCAATCAGCATGAAGGATTTTTTCCAAATCCAGGTTTATTACCAAAGTTTTTTTTCCCAAAACTTCGACAACAAACCAGTGCCAATGCCCTTTATCATGACACATGTTTTAATCATGGTTTTAACCGAAATCTTAATGAAGAAATAAGTTAAAATATATAATATGTATAATAATAAATAGGCTATACATTTGCTAAATGAGCAATCAAATGAAATGTGGCTGTTGGGGAGGAGGGTGATTTGGGTAAACCACGCAAAATTCACAGTAACAGCGCCAGGAAGTATTGTCATGCTAGATCATCAACCATGGCTGCATGTTCATTGATGAAGTTACGAAAAATTATGAAGAAATTGTATATTATTTACTAAGTGACAGAGAGCTAACGCTAGCAATTGCTACCGCATTAGCGATTTTAAAGCTAACGTCTGTAATAGCATAGCTACCGTATTCCGCGGTTTTAAATCTAATGTCAGCAATTGTTACCGTATTAGCAGTTTTTAAACAATGATCAGAGGCAGTTGGCCTTTAATAAGCTCGCTGGTGACAAAAGAAAAACAATGATGCGGTGTACTGCGGCTAATGCTAGCGCGACGAAAATGCTGTTTTACATGAAGTAGAAATATGATACTGCTAACAGGACCAAATGTGTGCACTTACCATACAGTATTAAACTATATCCAGCATATTGCTGATTCCACTACGTCACACAGTCGGAACATACGATCAGCAGCTAGCACCAGGCAGAAAAAGACCTGGGTTTGGGCTCACCCCGGTGTTCGCTGGTTAAGCCCCACCCTGAACTAGTAAAGAACATAAGCATGTGAGGCCTCTCTGCTCAGAGCCACGAGTAGAGAAAATACTCTTCTAAAGTAGTTTACAATGCATAATTTATTTAGTAATGGCTTTATGAAAATTATAAAAAGATTAGTAATAATAGCATTACTTTTTTATGTAAAAGATTTTTGGGCTTACAGTGTGGGTGGCGAAATCAGTGGACTCTAAGGGACAATAATGGTGATGTCCGAAACCAGAGGGAGGGGGGTGGCCCCCAAGGCAAATCATACCAAGTGCGGGCACACACACACACACACACACACACACACACACACACACACACACACACACACACACACACACATATATATATATATATATATAAAATAAGGGAAATATGTTAGAGGGGAGAGGGGGAAAAACTCAAAATTAAAGCTATAATGACTTTGACACACACACACGCGTGTGTTTATATTCCTGTCTTTATGGTGACATAGATATGTTTACATTGTCACACCGTGAGGACCTGAATTATGGTCCCCATGGATTACATATCAATAAATGTCACAACTAATTCAATCGAAATGAGGTGTTCCTATAAATACTCCTTTTTTCTTTTTTTTTTTTTTTTTACAGAACTCCCCATAAAGCATGGGGGAAACTCCGGGCAAATTTTAAAATTATTTATTTTTTATTTATTTATCTTTTTTCTTTAAAAAAAGACATATTATTTATTGTATTCCTTTTTCTTTGTTTATTTTATTTTTAAATTATCACTATTTTTGTTCATTCGTTTTTATGTTTTTTAATTTAATTTTCAAATGTTTATCATAATTATTTAATTGTTGTTTTTTTTACACGCCCTACCCAATGGCAACTTGATTACAAACTTGGTCCTCATGAGACATTTAAATAAATATGCGTGCGTGCGTGCGTGCGTGTGTGTGTGTGTGTGTGTGTGTGTGTGTGTGTGTGTGTGTGTGTGTGTGTGTATGTGTGTGTGTACGCGTTCACTGCACATCTACATATACACTGAATTTGATGCTTTCTACACACTTTCCAAAAATAAACTAACATCCATCTATAAAATGACAGTACAAATATGCCTCTTTGTCAGCCCCTGTATATTCAGTGTGTCCTGCTACTCCAGTCCACTAGAGGCCGCTGTTGAACACCATGGAGCAGAGTCAAACAGAGGAAACAGGAACACACAGGGCGGGTTTGAACCACATACCACGGGTGCATTCAGTAAGACAGCTGGGAAGAAAATCCTCCAGGATATCTACTGGGACTCCTCTGAACACAGGCCGAGATTGTAGGTCTGTGAGCCGGGGACAGGACCGCACACAGCCCAGTAACCTGCGGGCCTGAGGGGGAGACAGGCTGACGGAAGCAGACGGAGCTGAGGAGGGGCGGGCGGATGGAAGATGGAGACCCCAGGTAAACTTTTCTAGTTGCGTGGCAGTGTGAGAGACAGACAGAGTGACTGAAAGACAGACACTGTATAGAGACTAAACTGGGTAAAATGAACTGCATGTGTTCAGCAGATACAAAAATGGTGCATCTGTATTTATGTTCTAAATGGTCTACTTCTGTGATTTAAACCCAGTTACTTTTCAAAGCATCAGAGAACTGAGTTAAAAACTTTTTTCCTCACTGACCATATAAACAATGTTCACTGCAATGTAACAGTATTAAATGCACAAGTGACAGGTAGTTGTGTTACATGTTTATACCAGTTTATTACACATCATAAGCCAATCTTGGATTTGGGTCATTCATTCGGCCATTTGCACATAAATATAATTTTAGAGCTGTGTATTAATGACCAAAATGTCATGTACCCTAATGTATTTTTATGTAAATTCAATCAACAAGTAATTTTAAAAAGACTTAATGCATTCGAACTCATATACTTTACAAATAAAACATATTTATTGATGTTTTATTATTTTCCACTTTTTATTTTGAGTCTAAAAGGAGCCTCACAGTGTTTTCATGTGTGAACTGGTCTGTAATATAATTTGCATTTCAGATCTGTTAGATGTTTTATTACTCTACTGCAAAACAACATTCTGTCTCCTCGTTAGTGTTATTCGTGTATCCTGTCTGAACCCATGGTGTGTGGAATTTTCCAAATTATCTGTACAACTTTAGACTATAACAAATGCTTTCAGTTTCATTGCCAAATTTTAAATAAGCAATGCACCAAAAAATGACAACTCTGTATCTTGTGCAAAAATATAACAAAAGTGAATAGTATTACTTATTGGTCTGATGAAGATGATATGTAGTTGGAGGTCTTCTAATGTGTTTTTTCTGCTTTTTCAGTGTGAACATTGAAGTTTAACTAAACAAAGTTCAGTTGAATTAAAGTCAACTCGGAAACCTCCAGGACCATGGCTGACATGTTGCTTAGTTGGTCAACCAACAAGCGCATCATCACTGGCCTGCTGGTTAATCTGTTCTCCTCCATCTGCATTGTCTTCATCAACAAGTGGATCTATGTCCACTATGGCTTCCCCAACATGACCCTGACCCTCGTCCACTTTGTGGTCACTTGGCTGGGACTCTACATCTGCCACAAAATGGACATTTTCTCCCCGAAAAGCCTTCCAATCCGGAGAATTGTATGGTTGGCTCTGAGCTTCTGTGGGTTCGTGGCCTTCACCAACCTTTCACTGCAGAACAACTCAATAGGAACATACCAGCTGGCTAAAGCCATGACCACGCCTGTCATCATTCTCATCCAGACAACTTATTACAAGAAAACCTTCTCCACCAAGATCAAGCTGACGCTGGTACTGAAACGTTTAGACACTTTTTATTTTATTATAATAATAACAGAAGCTTTTACAGGATGTTTATGGTGTTTAGCAAATATTTACAGTTTGTTACAGTGAGATAAGAAACATTTTACATAATACATAAGTGTATAGATTTATAGATACACTGGGATTAATTTAATCACTTTTTCAGTAATAATCTGAACATAGTAGGTCCAGATTACACTTTGACCACTTCTTTATTCCAGCCTGTCATGGACTTTCATGACCTTCTGTTTAAGTCCATGAGGCCTTGTAAGATTTAATACAAATAGGTTTTTAATTATCTGTCTCAGAGCTAAATGTCTCATTAGTATGTGAATTGTTATCCTTCATCAATTCATTATTTTTGGAGTTTGACTGGTGTGAATTATATACTGAGAAAAATCTTAGGATCATGAATGACATGTATCCAATATTTTATGGCAGTGTCGGTATTCTTTGCAGATGCATAAACATTTTAAAGATGTTAAATGTAACTTAAATATTTCTTTCAGAAAATAGATGTCATTACTTTTTCTGGCAGTAACACTAGTTGTATTTCACATCATTTACACAGGTTGGGAATTTGTTAGACACAGTAGAGAATGATGTGAAAGGCATGGAGGATGATTGGTATCAAATGGCCAACCGCAGAAGAGTCACTGCAGGAAAGACTCAGCACATGTACCCACCAAGTTCCAGCATGGAACACCTCGGTTTACTGCTTAGATGGTTTCAGGTTTTTCTCTGTGTCTGATAAAGTGTCAGTTTTAGTTAAATATTTATTTTATTTCGCAATTTCAATATATTTCAACCAATTCATATCATTACATCTCCTCTTATAATATCAGTGGAAGTTAAAGTAACTTTATTGATACCCTTAGGTAGATTTTTTGCAGCAACAGAAGGGCAGTAAAAGACAATAAAATAACAAAATACAGATACAGAGGACACCAGCAGAAAAAATAAGTAAATAAATAAGTATCACGTAAATTAAAATAACAGGATATAAGAAAATGTCATTCTTGAAAAGGCCTCAGTGGGAGTAAAAAATAAAGTGCACAATAAAAATGCACAAGGACTTATTTAAATGGAACAGCAGTGGGGGCAAAGCTGTTCCTGTGTCAAGAGGTCATTGACCTTAGGACCCAGAGTCTTTTCCCTGGGGGCAGACATTGGAACTCACACCTGAGAGGATGGGAGTCATTCTTTAAAATGGACTGAGCCAGTCACTGTACCTGGTTGTTATACAGTGACTGAGCATTCCACTGCATCTCCCCAATCAGTCAACTGGACCATTTAATGATCTGGCCCAGTGAGTTCCTCTTTCTTATAGGCAGCTGACCACACCATGACACCAAAGAAAAAGCTAAAACAGATTCAATAAAACAGTGTCATCATGGTCTTGTTGATGTTAAATAGAATAGCTTTGTTAAACAAAAGAACCACTGATTTCTTTTTTTTTTTTACATACAGCTTCACAGTTTTGTTTAAAGCTGAGTTTACAGTCAATACTGGTCTCAAGGAAGGGGTTTAGAATACGAGAGAAATATTACCCCTCTCTCTCTCTCTCTCTCTCCCTAGGTGCCCATAACATTAGGTGTGATATTGAACTCTTATTATGACGTTCGGTTTAACCTACTCGGCACAGTGTTTGCATCGCTGGGTGTTCTGGTGACTTCACTTTACCAAGTGGTGAGTAAATGTGTACACAAATTAAATAGGAGAAGCCAAAATTGTTTGTGAAGTCTTATCAGCAGGCTCTTTTTCTCCTTGTCTGTCTCAGTGGGTGGGAGCAAAACAGCATGAGCTCCAGGTGAACTCCATGCAACTTCTGTACTATCAGGTATGACTCAACATAAATAGAGATTGTGATGTGTAGTTTAATGATTTGCTCCTTATTTTTCCTTGTACATTCATTTTATTTTTATATTAAAAAGACATCATATGACTTTATTTTTATGTGGAAAAATGTACCCCTAAAATTGTAAGCTTGTCTCAGTGAATCTAAGTAAATCGCTATTACAGTATTATCCGCACTATACGGTGCACGGGATTATATGATGCACTGCCAATGAATGGTTGATTTTAGATTTCTTTTCATATATAAAGGTGCACTGAACTATAAGGTGCATTAAGTTAAATAAAACAAACAGATTAGTCAGATAAAGTCAGTCAGATAAATCAGTCAAACTTTATTAAACACATTCACAATAACTCCTACCTTTGTTCAAATGTCAATGAGTGTATTCACAATAACTGCCAAACTTATTGAGTTGTAACAAGTGGGATAATCGCATGATTCCAACATCTCATTGTTCCCGGGGCTACACCTCTCTGAGGTCATGGATCGGTACAAACAGTCCTGGGACAAACAGGAGTGTTGGCAGCTATGTCTTTTATACAGTACATATTAAAACATTTAATCTTTCAAATTTTCAAAGTATAGCTCAGTCACATTAAATAGGATTGCATCCCTTGTTGTCCTGATGTGATGGCGACAGTTTTTAACCCAGTGGTTTCCTGTCAGGCTCCTCTGTCATCAGGCTTCCTGCTCTGTGTTGTCCCTCTGTTCGAGCCACTGACTGGAGAAGGAGGAATATTTGGACCTTGGTCTCTACCTGCACTGGTCAGAAATGAAAGAACACACAAAATTTTGCTGCTGTTTTGAAGCATAATACTCAGTGGTTGAGTTTAACTGTAATCATCTCATTGCTCAGTTAACTGTGCTGTTCTCTGGTGTGGTGGCATTTCTGGTCAACCTGTCCATCTACTGGATCATCGGGAACACCTCTGCTGTCACGTATCCTTAAATTATGAGGGCTAAAATAACTTAGTGTTACTTATGTACTTTTTTGTTTCAGTTGGTCTCAGTTTTGCAGTTTGCAATTTTTATTTTGTTTGTTTATGGGACTTGACATTTTCAATGAAATCTTCAAGTTTTAATCTAAAACCACCCCCAAAGGTCATCTTTAAATATCAACAATCATTTAAATATAACTCTTAAAAATAACCTCTCAAACCTATCATGGAAATGTATTTTTGTAACTAAATTTACCATATCTTATTAACCAAATCAACAATATACTGTCTTAATAGTAATTGTTTGACCAGTGTATGCCTTTTTACTGAAGGCCATCTGGAGACAGGAATGTCTTTATCTAATATACATCCTTGGAGGACAGAGAACTTCTCTCCACATCACCTTCAGTAAAAAGGCATACACTGGTCAAACAATTGCTGTTTGCTGTTTTATACTGCTGATTTGGTTAGTAACGTATAACATACGGTACACTTAGTTACAAAAGGTAATTATTTTTTTCCAATACAGGTTTGAGGACTTATTTCTAAGAGTTTTATTTAAGAGACTCAACATCAGATTCATATAATGTGTTGTTCTCCTGACTTTTATTTGAAGTTACAACATGTTTGGTCATTTTAAATTCTGCATCACTCTCGTCGGAGGGTATATTCTCTTCCAGGACCCACTGTCACTCAACCAGGTCAGTCTTTCTGTGCTGTTAGTTTCCTGGCCTCAATCATTTTCAGTCTTAATATTTTCTTTCCCCTAATGGTCCTCTGTTTTGTGTGTGTATATACCTCTTTCTCAGGCATTGGGGATCCTGTGTACACTGGCAGGGATCCTCTCTTACACTCACTTCAAACTGGTCGAACAGGAGGAGGGGAAGAGCCGCCTTGCTCAGAGGCCATAACCTCAGTCACCTGTCAAGTCAGCGCAGTCACTCCTGCCTCCAAATGCCTACAGCATGAGTGGCTGCATAGACTTTATATATGTTTTATTTTATTATAAATATTTTTTTAGGAGAGTAAAGACTTTCATCTGGCTGTCCTGCTATTTCAACATAACGTCTCCTCTTCAGCCTTTTCTCATGGTCCTTTGCTCAACAGAGCTAATGGTTTTGAAGGGAATCTGATGCTCATCACACCAGCAGCTGGACTCTGAAATATTTTAATGCTGCTGATATTAAAATAACAAAAACAACAATCTAAAAATAATTTTTTTTTTTTAAATTTTCATTAAAAGCAGACACAATTGCTTGTATACCCAACAACTTTTTCAAGACAAGTGGATGCACAAGTCTAGTTTTCAATTCTTTTGATTTGCTGATGAACAATTTCGAATGTAACCAGTCAAAAGGTCACGAAAGCAATTTGCATCATCATGTGTGAGAAAAGTTAAAGGACTATGCTGGACTGATATAGTGGCTGCAGTCTAGATAATAATAATGATATTAGTAATATAATCATAGTAATATTTTCTGATTTAATATTTTTACATGGTTCATAATCTTCCATTTGTTTCTGTTTTTTGATACAGCTTTACATCAAACAACAACAGCAAAGAGTCTTGTATTTCCCAAAAATTTTTCAAAATTTGTTCACTGGGCATTTCAATGATTTAATGTAAAAGGCACTCTGATAAATGACATACCAGAAATGGCTACAGTATTAGGTTTATTGTCAGTAGTTTTGTTTGAGTTGTGTTTGAGGTCTTAAGTTTCAATTTTAGGTTCAAGCTGCTTTTAGTCTCTTTCAGTGTTAATTTAATACTTTTTTCTCTTATTGTCTTTGTTAAATTCTATTTTGAAGAAAACTTTTCAGATGGTACAATTTGATTATACACATGGACACTTTGAGTCAGATCACAGATGGGATAGGGTTAGGTAGGCCAATTCACTGAAGGGTATTACAACATGTGGTTAGATCGCCAATGTGAATGTAGACTACAGTAAATTTACAGCTGAAATGCCAAATTGAATCATCAATGGTATTTTCATTGCACAAACCAAAAATGGACTGGGCCGAGTGACACCATTTGCAGTGTGTACTGTTAAAGAGACTACTCAGCTCAAGGTCATTACTTTTTTGTTCTCAACCCTGTATTGAACATGCTGTACTGAATAAAAACTGATTTAGTGACTTGAAAGCCATGTAATGTTTTTCCCCTTTCATCAATAAGTTGAGTTTATGCCCTTGGACCATAAAAGCACGTTTTACATTTTTGTTTCCTGTTAAATCTTCTACTATTGATGCCAGACATTTAATTTTTAGCGTGCTGCCAACACCTCATATGTGTCAAATGTCACTTGTTCTAAACTCCAGTGGAAATGCACCAAAAGTTGGATTTAAACTGAATAGAGTTCCTAAAGTAAATCTGCTTTGACTTGAACTGTATAGAAGACATGGTTTAAATGATGAGGATTTCAAAGAAAATGTATTTGTCTTGGGGGGTAGTTTTGCTGTGACTTTAGACTGAGCTTTCATACACAGAATGAAAGCATGTCTGTATCCCACTATTCACACTATGTCAATAAAGGTACAAGACGTACTCTGTTCAGATCATACTCTGGCACACATCAGCTAGTGAGGAGGAGTCTAGATGAATGAAGAGTAGGAATATGCGCAAGCTTAGCTTTATGTAGATTTAGTCACTGGTAAAACTAGCTCAGATACTTAGTGCTGTTTTGTAAGGTTGTTTAGTTAAATGTTTGCTTTTGATTGACTAATAACTGGAAAAGCACTCGGAGAATGCAGACTCCACCAAGGCAGATCAACCCTCCCTCCTAAAAGACAGGCGTGTGTGTCCCTCCACTGATCAACCCCAAACTTTTATCACTTGTTCCTTGTGTCAGTATCAGCATTTCCATAAAAACAGCCAAATCCGTCCATATATTTTTTTTAGTTATATTGCTACAGATCACACACACACAGCCATGAGCACCACGGCACTTCAGTCACCTTTTAAACACGATAGTCGCATTGCGATGTGGAGCTGTTTTATGTTAAAAGCTCATTTTAAACCGTCACGCATAGAGAAAACATTGGATGTTACAGTAAATTCTGCTGCTAAATATGGTGTAAAAAAACACCTTACCGATTGCCACCAGCCTGCGTCAGCTGGAATATTTTTTATGCACACAGGATTCACATCCTTCACAAAGTCTGCAGTCATCTATACTATATCTAGTATCTTTACTACTAGGAACAATATAATACACCCCTGCCCCCCAAAAGTAAGTAAGTAATTACAAAAAAACTTACATTTATAAACACATAAACATTGTATTGATATACATAGACGATAATAAAAATCTCACTACACATAAAACACTCAACATACCATAGAATACTTAATTGAGTAGACGTCTTATATATTGCCTGTCAGTAATGAATTAGAATTCGCTTAAATAACACTGTTTGTAGCTCCACTACAATAGTATACCGTATATAATTCATTCTAAATACATCAATATCGGGGTATAAATTCAAGGCGTAAGTACATAAATATATCTTACATATACAT
Source organism: Siphamia tubifer (assembly GCA_020466265.1). NCBI lineage: Eukaryota > Metazoa > Chordata > Actinopteri > Kurtiformes > Apogonidae > Siphamia > Siphamia tubifer. The sequence goes on along the minus strand of CM035794.1, from coordinate 39,141,810 downwards.
ATATTGAGTCAGGCATGTTTTAGATTAAATAAGGTCCTTCAATACTTCTCACAGAAACGCTAATGACCGATGTTTGTTTTGCTACATTTAGCAGGTAATTTTACATTGTATAGCGGTATTGGTTGAAAATTACTCGCGTCACATTGAGATTTATGGCATATATTATCCTCAGCCTGCATTGTAATGACTGACCTCAAGCTAAATTCAATGTGGACGCTGTCAGAACATTTGTTTACATGTTTCCGTGTGCTCATTGAAGTGGCCTAGCTGGACGCGCTAGCTGTTGTAATGCTACGACTGTTTTTGTTTTAATTTAATGTGTTGTCTTACACTTTACATATGTGCAATAATGAAGTAATTGTTGCAGTTGTTATATGATGTGTTGAAGGACTCACTCCTTTTTGTTTATATTATGGCAAGCTAACATTTACTGCTAGCATGCTAAGCAAGGTTACAGAAAAGCTAGAATGCTAACTAGCAATTTCTGTTTTGCGTGGGTGAGTGTCAAAGTAACGGTAGTTGTGGATAATGAATAATGTTCGTAGATGCATAATTTTACTGTTCTTTGGTCCACTGTTAGGCGATACTTGCCATTATGTAAAAACTATCATGTTAATGTGGTCACTTCTTCGCGCCTTGTGATTCGGAATCTGTCCAATTAGTCATCAATCAACAGCATTGCTGTGCCGTTGTTTCCCTGTCTTGTTTGCTCTCTCTCGTCTGTCAGTACTGGCATCTGTATATTTGTATTTAATTATTTTAATATGTTTTATCTTATTATTATTTTGCTGTGAGGTAGTTTGGTTTTAAATGTGCTATACAAATAAATAAATTACTTACTTACTTATTTAACAACACGTTTAAATCATGTTGACCAAAATCTGTTATAAGTATGAAAACAGATTTTTAGAGCATACATTACAGTACCACTCAAATAGCAGTCCGTAAACGTCTATACTAGGTCATCTATGCAAAGTATTACTTAAATATAGATTATTTATTCTCACAGAATATGGCACATCATAAAAAGTATGTTTAAAGTAGGTCAGTTTAACTTCACAGGTGCATGTTTGTGATAAATATTGAAATGTTTAATAAAAAAATAAATTATTTTCTTTTTCTGTCAGTATGCCTGCTGAAGGCAAGCGCTCAGTAAACATGGATGAGAAAGATTTTTGCTCCTTCAGTAATAAAGACAGAGATGGTGAAAGAAGACCAGGGTCTGCCCGGGATAAAGCAAAAGATGAAGCTAAAATGAGTGGCAAGAAAGACAGTGGCAAGGAGGAGAAGAGAAAGCGTCTAGAGGAAGAAAAGAAGAAGAAAGAAGAAAAAGAGCGAAGAAAAAAAGAGGAAGAGAAGCAAAAGGCTGAAGAGGACCAGAGAAAGAAAGAGGAGGAAGAAAAGAAGCAGCAGGAAGAGCAGGAGAGGAAGCTTCAGGAGGAGCAGGCCAAAAGGCAACGAGAGGAGGAGGCAGCTCTCCTGAAGTAAGCAATTTCTGCCATTTTAGAAAGTATTACAGATAGAATAACATAAGATTGAAGCAGTTTGTTGCATTTATTGCAGTATTGCATCATCTAGGGCAGTGGTTGTCAGCTGGGGTGTGTGTTGAAAACAAAAATTAGCCTTACTGACAATTGGCACAATGTTGAAATGCAATGTTTTATATATAACCTACCATGTCTGCCACATGTGGGTTTATCATGTTAGTTTTCAAATTAGAAATGGATTGGATTTGATAAATCATATTGCCCCTTTGGAATAGACTATAAAAGGAAGTGATGCAGTTATTATATTTTCTGCAACTGTTCAATGTTTTTCACACATTCATTGCTCAAATTGTCAGCATTTTCCCATGTTATTTTGATGGAAGGAACTTTCTTCATCAAAGTGATGGAAATGTGCTTGCATAACTATTAATATATTTACCTGACACTTTCTTTCTACCTTTGAACTTTACTCTGCAGGGAAAAGGAGGAGGGACATCAGCTGCACCAGGAGGCCTGGGAGCGCCATCAGAGCAGAAAGGAACTTCGTAGCAAGAATCAGAATGCCCAGGATGGTCGGCCTGAAGAAGCCTTCTTCAGCCGCCTGGACTCCAGCCTTAAAAAGAATACTGCTTTTGTCAAGAAACTCCGCACACTTACTGAACAGCAGCGTGACTCACTTTCAAATGATTTTGCCTCCCTTAATCTCAGCAAGTATATTGGAGAAGCTGTGAGCTCTGTTGTGGAGGCCAAACTGAAGATCTCTGATGTTGGCTGTGCTGTCCACTTGTGCTCACTCTTCCACCAGCGGTATGCTGAGTTTGCACCATTACTGTTGCAAGCCTGGAAGAAGCACTTTGAAGCAAGGAAGGAGGATAAGACACCGAATGTGAGCAAGTTGCGTACAGACCTTCGTTTTATTGCTGAGCTCACCATTGTTGGCCTCTTTACAGACAAGGAGGGCCTGTTGCTCATTTATGAGCAGCTCAAGAATATCATTGGAACTGACCGGGAGACACACACTCATGTGTCTGTGGTCATAAGCTTCTGTAAACACTGTGGAGATGATATTGCTGGTCTTGTACCCCGCAAAGTAAAGGTGGCTGCAGAGAAGTTTGGCTTGGGCTTTCCTCCGAGTGAGATAATTAGCACAGAAAAACAACAGCCTTTCCAGAATCTTCTACGAGAGTACTTCACCTCACTGACCAAGCACCTGAAGAAGGACCACAGAGAGCTGCAGAACATTGAAAGACAGAACAGGTGAGTACACCGTTCCATTCCAGGTAACTTAAATGGGTGTTTTTTGTGCTCCATGGCATCTGTTTTCTGTTCTGTTTTTGCACTATCCTCCCCTTCAGGCGTATCCTACATTCCAAAGGAGAGCTGAGTGAGGACAGGCATAAGCAATATGAAGAGTTTGCTACTTCCTACCAGAAGCTGCTGGCCAACACTCAATCACTGGCTGATTTACTTGATGAAAACATGCCCGAACTGCCTCAGGACAAAACAGTGCAGGAGGGTGAGCATCCTGTCTTTTTATACAAAGGTCATCAGTTGTTCCTTGAGACACATAAAACAGTCTGTAAATAATGCTTATTTATTTTAAATTTTAAAAAGTTCCTGTTTGACATGAGCTACTGCTAATACATTGGAAAATTTAGGTAGTTGAGATTTATGTTTTAAGAAATTCTATTTTTAAGTTCTGTTTCCTGTCACTTAAGGAGAGTGATTAAAATTCATAGGGAATGGCAGATAAAATGTAAAATGATGAGTCAGTGCCCAGCCCAGTGATGTGCATTTTACCTTTCCCTTTGGCAGGTCCTTTGTATCTTTCTTCCTTAAATAACTTGTTTTAGTCTGTAGCTCTTAATTCATTATTACATCCACAATCCAAGTGAATGTTTGGATGCCTTGGCAGCATATTTTGGAAGCAGCATTTGGGTATTTGATATGCTATTTTTCAATTACTTTATTTATTTGGCATATTATTCTCTCAGAACATGGCCCTGGCATTGACATTTTCACCCCCGGGAAGCCTGGTGAATATGATCTGGAGGGAGGCATCTGGGAAGATGAAGATGCTCGTAACTTCTATGAGAACTTGGTGGACCTGAAGGCATTTGTCCCTGCTATACTTTTCAAAGACAATGAGAGAAGCAACCAGGGCAAAGACAAGGATGATACCAAAGGTATATTTATTGATTCCATGGGGGTGGGGTGGGTACATAGTTTAATCCTGACTTTGTTGTTCTTGTCTGGTTCAGACGGCAGAGAGGGCAAGGATGGTGGTAGCACCACAGAGGAACTGGAGCTGGAACTGGAAGCTCTTGATATTGCAGATGAACCTCTTGAGCTGGAGGGACCAGATGAGGCAGAAAATGAAGAACTGGCCAAAAAGCTGCTGGATGAGCAAGGTGAACTTGAGTCTCTTAAGAAATGGTGGATGCTTTTTCAACAGTTCAAATTAAAACACAGGTGTATTAATATCACAACAGTATATCATCAGAAATATGTTCTAAAGGAACATCCATATAATAAGAGTAATACAACTCTTAGGTGTCTTATTAGTATAAAAAAGGTTTAACATAATGAACTAATTTCCTAAGTTATTTTTAAAATATATTTCTGATGATTATCCAAAAGTAAATGTGATATGTTTTAGATCATGAATTGTACTTGTAATTATATTTACATGTTCATAAATCTTTGTTTAGAACAAGAGGATGAGGAGGCCAACACTGGATCCCATTTGAAGCTGATTGTAGATGCCTTTATCCAGCAGCTCCCCAACTGTGTGAACAGAGACCTCATAGACAAGGTGGAGTCCTCTGCACAGAAAAATCAAATTACATCACAGAAGCATGTTAGACATGTTTCCCTAATTAACATTGTTATTTAGATTATACTACCAATTAAAAAGATGAAGGTAATGCCAGGATATAATTTGAATCCTCAATAAAAACAATTTCTAATTCATTAACACTGCTTTGACTCCTGCAGGCTGCCATGGACTTCTGTATGAATATGAACACTAAATCAAACAGGAGGAAACTTGTTCGAGCCCTTTTCACTGTCCCAAGGCAAAGGTAAAATTGGATATATTTTATTATTGTTTTCAGAAGAATCTCACATAATGTTCAAGCAAGGACCACTGACTCTTTGCATCTTACAGGTTAGATCTTCTACCCTTCTACTCTCGCTTGGTGGCCACTCTCCATCCCTGCATGTCTGATGTTGCTGAGGACCTCTGCTCCATGCTGAAGGGAGACTTCAGGTTTCACGTATGTCATTATTGCACTAACTGAAAAGTTTGTTCTTTTGTGCTCAAGAGTCCACAGAGAGTGCAATACGACAATGGAATTAGTGTAATTAGTGTATTAGTGTAGTTAGTTTTGATTGACGGTAGTTTGGTCCTATTGACGTCCTGATGTCTTCGGTGTTGTATCTTTTTCTATGGTGCTATGAAAGCCTGAAATTATGTAGCAACCTGAACTGACTAAATGTCCTTTATCATTCAGACCTTTCTGCTTTTTTATTCCATATTTCTGGTTTAGATTCGGAAGAAGGACCAGATCAACATTGAAACTAAAAACAAAACTGTAAGATTTATTGGGGAGCTGGCCAAGTTCAAGATGTTCTCAAAAACAGATACACTTCATTGTCTGAAGGTGAGTAAAACCTCTTTATATGTCTGAAATAAAAAAAAAAAAAAAAAATTCCTCATAAGTCACAGTCTTATTTGTGTAACACTCGACAACCTGGGGTTGAATTTATGCTTTGACTAGAGTTTAAATTATTATATCTTTTTGAAAAGGGGAAACTTGAGGACCGGAGTTTGAGACTGTTGCTCTAAGTATTGCTTATTAGCATGTGCTTTGTATGATAGTGAATCAAAGCACAGAGTCAAATGAATGTGCAAAGCTGTCTCTGCAGCACTCAGTATTATGCTAAATCTGTTAGTGCATCCCTATCACTTTGGAAAGCATCCTTTTTTTTCTTTTTAATAAAGTTCTCTTCTTATGTTCAAGTAACTGCACTACAAGTGATGCATGTTTGATGTGAAAATAAACATGAAACATTACATTTAAGAGAGTCGTTGATAATATTTTGAAAAGTGAATATGTTAATACAAAAAGTTAGTTGAAATTATACCCTTTTGTCAGGCATGCTGATTAAGAACCACTAACATGTCTTTTTTTAGTCGTATATTATGTATGTATATGCACAAAAAGTGATAAAGTAAATATTAAACTTGCATGTGAATCTGTATTCCAACAGATGCTGCTGTCTGATTTCACCCATCATCACATAGAAATGGCCTGCACTCTCCTGGAGACTTGTGGCCGCTTCCTCTTTAGGTCTCCTGACTCTCACCTGCGTACCAGTGTCTTACTGGTCAGTACATCAGTCACTGCTGGTGGAGTATTGAAGTGGCCATGGGGAGATACATTTTTTCCCACTCATTCACATGTAGCCATGAGATAGATGTACAAATCAAGAGCCAGCATAGGTGCACTGTATCTTCAAAAATGTTTACACGTGAACATGACTGATCAGTAACACAGAATAAGTGGTTTCTTTCCAACCATAGCTGTGTGGTTAATGAGCTTTGGACTGATTCTGTACAAGTTCACTCTTCTATAGTGTAGGGATGCTAAAATCACTTCACACATCTGTGGTCTCAACATCCGGTTTAGAAGAAAGGCTTTTACATAATTTTGGGGGATTTTTGGTTGGAAAAGTTTAGCTAATTTCACTCTAACAGTACTGTAGCACTGTCAAATTCAGTTTAACCACCAGTTGTGTCCTGTTGGGAGCCAGAGTTTAACTAAAAACAGCAGAAAAAAGATGAACCTTGTCCCTAGAGACAAAAACTGCCACCTACTTAAAATCTGCTATAAAATATTATAGATTCATATTTTTTCCCACTTTAAATGAGTTAATCTGTCTAAAAGTTATTCAGCTTGAAACATGCATATTAAATATAAATTATATTTTGGGGATTTTAATTCTTTAAAGGTCAGTCTGTTTACATAATGTCACTGGGTTTTTTTTAAATCAAAATAACCAAAAAATTGAAAGAATTTCCATAAAATACATTTCAAGGGTTATTTGTTTATTATTATTATTAGGTCCTGAGATGGGTCGATGATAGACAGAAGCATTGATTTTGATGCATTGCTAGATTTTTTGCAGTATCAAATTTAAAACCAAAGTTGTACTGAAGTCTCCTACCCAAACTCTACTTCAAAATATTATTTAAAAAAACTTCAAATACAAGATCAGTTTGATCCAAAATAATATTTATTTTGGAAAGACGAACAGTAAAAATAAACATTGAGAGATAAACGGAGAGTGAGGGAGAACATGTGTGTTCTCCCATAATTGCAGCAGGTGCTGCCAATTTGTCTTTTTCTGTGCATGCAATAGGCGGACTGCCCCCCTGACCTCACATTTAATGATGACATAGGGTCCTGCAACAGCACTCTGCTGATCTGTCACTATTCATGCAGCAGCTGATGAGTGCGGAAGGTGTGTTGGGTCTGTATATGTGGGGTCACCGCATTTCTCCCACTTTTCAATGTAGAGCCTCCTCCTGTATGGTTTTGCTTTCTTTCATGAGTCCAGTGATGTCCACGGGACAGAGGTGTGTACAGTGATGTGTCAGTCAGGTTGTGGAAGAGGGCCAGAGGCCACCCATTTGTTCTCCTCCTGCAAGATACGTGCTGGCAACCTAACAAAAACTAAAGCAGATGGAGCAGATGAGGGTGAAGCTAGGGCTTGTTTGGGTAGATTGTTCCAACCAGGGCCACTTTCCTCCTGAGCAGCTCTTCTGCCAGTGGGAAGGAGGTGAAAAAATGATCAAAGGTTATGATGTGTCCCTGGAGTCGCTCTGTCATGTCCGGGACCACCCTCATCCCCTGGTTGACTTCTGCAGAGCTGTCAGTTGCTTTACCTGTGGACACCAGCAGCCTCCAGGTGGAGGATGGTGCATAGTGTGTCATTCCTGGGATCAAACCTGTGGCTGGTTGTTATAGCCACAGTCTCAGGATTCGGGGAAGACCAAATGATTTTTCTATTTTTTGAGGGCCATCCTGCTTCATTCATCTCCCATGCCTGCTCATCTTCAGATATATCATCAGATAAGTCTTCAGAAGAAGCGGGAGACTCCATCTGGTCTGTTTTGAACTCTGAGGCCTCCTGTGTGTCACTCTCAGAAGGTTGAGGATCTATCTTCACCCTCAGATCTCATGATCATTTCCTGAACCTCCTGTGTAAATATAAAAATGTAAATATAACTGTAGGATCAAAAATTGTACTATCAATGGTTTTCAATGGGACATTTTTGGTCCTTGGAATAAAATAAAAGTTTTTCTGTAGCTTAACTATTTGAAGCTAATTTAACAAACTGACATGAAAATGTTATTTTTCCATTTAAAATTATTATCATTTGGAAACTTTTAGCTACATCCATTGAACACAACCAAAATTGCTTGCAAATAAAAACTGAAATGGCAGAAAGTGTCTTTAGGATCTCTTAAAGGTTAAACCATTTATAGCTGAGAAATGTTACAAAATTCTATGTCATCTTGTCTCCCGTTTTACTGCAGTATTTATTCATTTATTTATTTATTTATTTTCATTTTGAACATTTCCAGCCCATCTTTTAATGTAGCATCCAATATATTGTCAAATATTTTGTCCATTTCAGGAGCAAATGATGCGGAAAAAGCAGGCCCAGCATCTGGATGCCCGTTATGTGACAATGGTGGAGAATGCCTACTACTACTGTAACCCTCCACCTATGGAGAAGACCGTGAAAAAGAAAAGGCCGCCGCTGCAGGAGTACATCCGCAAGCTGCTCTATAAGGACCTGTCCAAGGTCACCACTGAGAAGGTACTCCGGCAGATGCGTAAGCTGCCCTGGCAGGACCCTGAGGTTAAGAGCTACTTAATCTGCTGTATGGTCAACATCTGGAATGTCAAGTACAACAGCATTCACTGTGTGGCCAACCTGTTGGCTGGTCTGGTGGCCTATCAGGAGGATGTGGGGATCCATGTCGTGGATGGAGTGCTCGAGGACATCCGCCTTGGCATGGAGGTGAGGGGTCGATAAAATGAAGATGGTAAATGTATAAAAAATATAAGATATATTGTACTTATTTTTCCTGTGGATTAGCTTTTTTTTTTCAAATATCTATGTATTATATAAAAATGTAAGAGGGCAAAGCCCAAACTATAACCTTGTATTTACCAACAGAATGATCAAACCTAAAGGGTCTTTTTAAGACAAGAAAGGTGCACAAAACCATGTAAATTGTTGCATTTTGAAGTTTTCATGTCATTTATGTCATGCAAACGATTATGACACTAAAACCATACATTCATTAGAATATAATGTATCACAGCTGATGAAACTGCTGGAATGTGTGAAGTAGTTAAGAGTTAACTTCAGTACTTAGGCTAGTTGAACAGTTCCAATTAATTTATGCTTCAGTCAGTGAAGCTTTGCTGTTTCAATTTACAGTTGTTGCAATTGTGCAAAATAGTGGCAGATTAATATAATTTATTTTGCAACATCTTCTTATATTTGCCTACAATAGCCTTACAATCATGTTGCTATGGTCAGAATCCCATGAACACTTTGGCAGTAACTGTTGGAGAAATGCAGTACATTATGTGTGAATACACAACAACTATCCTTGCTGGAGGGCCAAAATATTACTCCTCAGTGTTGGGATGTGGATTTTAAAAACATCCCCCTCCTTTTAGCATCCCTTCCTCTGTATTGGCATTGAGTAAGTCCAGGATCTAGAACCCATTGTTCCTCACAGGTTAACATGCTACTTTTTAGTTTTAGCTCCTTCTTCACTTACATTTTTGTAGTGTCTATTTTAAACCGTACAGATTGAGTATTTCAGCTTTGGATGGTTGGATTTTTCTGATGATACTCAGTACAACCTATAATAAATTTGTTGCCGAGAAGGAGGGTCTAAGGACAGGGGATGCCTGGGACTTTTCATGTATTTCTGTAGTTGATTATGTTTTTGTAAAGCCCTCTGAGACGACTTTGTTGTGATTTAGGGCTTTATAAATAAAATTGAATTGAATTGAATATTAAATAAATACAAATAAACGCACATGTGTTTATTATCAGGTCAATCAGCCAAAGTTCAACCAGCGGAGGATCAGCAGTGCCAAGTTCCTGGGTGAACTCTATAACTACCGCATGGTAGAGTCAGCTGTTATCTTCAGAACCCTCTTCTCATTCATCTCCTTTGGGGTTAATCAGGATGGTAGCCCCAGCCCACTGGACCCCCCAGAGCACTTGTTCCGTATTCGCCTGGTTTGCACGTTACTCGATACTTGTGGTCAGTACTTTGACCGAGGCTCCAGCAAGAGGAAGCTAGACTGTTTCCTCATCTACTTTCAGGTGATTTACTGCTTGGGATCCTCTAGTCTCCTCTGCCTTTCTGTTACTTTTTGGCTTCAACATCTGCTGCTTCCAAAATCAGACTAAGATTTAAAAAATGTCTCATTAAGTAATTATTTTGTTGTTTTGTTGTTCAAAAACAACTTGCCATCTTGTCTGTACATTTTTTTTCACACAAGCAGGAAGAAATAGACAGAACTACAGTTTGTGTGTTCATATTAATAAACAAAAGATTTCAAAATAACACAATAATAGAAAGCTTCAGAAAAGAAGAGATGGCTTTTTTTGCATTGCAGTGTAAATTTTCTGGAAAAAGTGTATAATCAGGAATTTGTACAGTATGTTACTGCATAAGCACAGAAATAAATAATTGCAATAAAACTTAAGTGTAAAGGTAGACCAAAGACATGGGATGAATAATAACTGTAATAGGACACCACCGGGACTGGCAAGAAAAATATTCATTCAACTTCTACACACACGAGACTGAATCTGATTCCTCACAGATACAGTAAGATGGTAATTGTTAGAGCTTGAATGGAATGCTTGTTATTACCACTAGAGAGTGCTATTGTTAAAAGTTTCATTTGCTACACAAGGTGGCTCAGAGTTTAACCTTTATGATGTAATGATGTGGGCTGATTGTGTTGTTCATGTGTTTGTGTGCACGTATGCAGCGTTACATCTGGTGGAAGAAGAGCATAGATGTTTGGACCAAAGATCACCCATTCCCCATTGACATTGACTACATGATCAGTGATACTCTGGAGTTGCTCAGGCCCAAGATGAGACTCAGCTGCTCCCTGGATGAGGCCACCAAGCATGTCACTGATCTGGAGAGGGAGGTCCTCGTCAAACTAGGTATGTGTGATTGTCTGAATGTGCAACTAAGTCATCTATGTCAGCCTTATAATTATTGTATGTGTGAATCATGTGTACACTTGTGTGGCAGCCAGTCTCTCTAGTCCAGGTACTCACTGTCCCGGCTGAACAGCATTCTTCGGTGTGTAGGACGTGCTGCTTCACCTCTTACACTCCTCTGTCTGCCAGACAGGTTTATCTCACACACATTCCTAACACACACAGTCACATGAAGGTACCAGTCAATACAGTGCTGTTTGGAATGATAATTATGAATGAAGGAAGAGTTTATTATAGTGTCTCACCCAAATGTATTTACACTCACCCAGTGTTTTATGTGTAGTTTCATGACATACATGTGTAACTACATTGATGAATAGAAATGTAATTGTTTTCTATTTTGATGAGCATCGTCACTGGCAGAGTATCTTGAATTCAAAAAAGTCACCACGTCAATCAAATATTTTGACTCCTAGACATTACTCCTCTTTTCTCTTCTGTTAATCAGTCATAAAAATATTTGACCAACTAATATTTTTATCATCATTTAATTATTAAACGCATTCACACGAGAGTGATAAATTTGACAAATCTTTTAAATGCAATGTTACACTTGTGTGTCATAACATCCAGCAGTGGCCATATATATTTGTTTACTAAATATCACCAAAACTCCTGTTAGATAATTATGTATTTATATTGAAAAGCACATGAAGGAAGTATACAATCGCTTCATTAGTTGATATATTTCACAGTGCAATACAAGTCTGAAAATGTTATCTGTTGATAAATTTTGTATTAAAACACCTTCTGTTCTTCAAACTTATCCTGAAATATTTACTAGTCACTGCACCCCATCACCCTAATGCCTTTGAGTGTCTTTTTGTACTCACAATTAAAATTCTATTCAGACACCTGTGGTAGTAGAAATGGGTCCTACATGCGATCACGGAATTGGCATCTAACCTGGCAGCTTTTTAAAAATCTACATCATGATAAAGTCAGAATCTGATTTTCATGTAAATGGGACTACTGCACAAAAAAGACAGAAATGACAGTGAGATGATAAGGAAGGAGGAAATGTTTTTTTTTTTTTGAAGGTCTGTCTTACTCTGCAAGTTTTGTTGAACAGTTTCAAGGTGTTGACTTGGAATGTGAAGAGAAAAATGTAAACCATCAGCTCCACCCTCTGTAAGACTGATACTTTATGTTGGACAGGACATCATGATGACATTGATATACTTGAGAATACAGCGGAGAAAGTGATTGATGAGGCTGATGGAGGGCCCAAAGCTAAACAGCAGTACCATTGTTTCTCCTTTCATACATACCTCAGCCCCTAAGTCACAGCAGACCTGATCTGCAACTTTTACACCACTTGTCTGACTTCATTACTCTGTCATCACAGTTGTATAATAAGGCCTAAGATTGTTTCAGTAACTTTGAAGAACCCTTATGAAAAAATAAGTTCCTCCACTTTTTTTTCTTTCTTTTTTACTCTAACTGAAGCATTGTCAGTAAAAACAGTTTTTGCCTTGTCTATTACCTTAATTTCATTCATAAAGTAGTAAACATCAGGCAAACAGTACTTGTCCTGATTCTAGATTCCTCTCCCCATTTCACACTCCTGACACGTGGTATGAAAAATGTCATTACATAATACCTGTACATTTTGCTCATTAAAAATTTCACATGTCATTTAACCTCGTAAGACCCAAACTCTTGCATGACATGCATTTTTAATTTCTCTTGGCTATTTGGGGTGCTTGCAACGAGTATCACAGAGAGGAAGAACTGATTTGATTATGGACAATTTATCATTTCTAGTCAAATGCTTAAAATCACTTAACACTTGTTTATATCTCTGGAACTATTTGTCTGATTGACTTCAAATCGGATGCAAATGAAAAGTCATGACCTGGGGCTGCCTCATGTCATGACCTCATTAAGGATTGGGGGTGTTCTGGGATATACCCCAAGTCATTGCATCAGACAGTATAAGCCTAGTTTTTAATTGTGTTTTTGTAACTTCAATGTAAGGTTATATACAGGAGGCAGAAATCCATATAGACATGGCCTGTAGGTGTGGAAAATATTGCTTGTGTTCCTCAATGTTGTGATTTTCTTGAAAAAAGGTTCATTTTCTTCATCTTTTGTATTTAAGGTCTGGCCATGGAGAAGGATGGTCGGTCCAGTGCCATGAGTGAAGGCGAAGTTCTTGATGAGGAGGATGACGATGACGACGAGGAGGGTGGTGCCGAGACTGAGGAGCAATCGGGCAATGAGAGTGAAATGAATGAGCAGGAAGAGGATGTGAGTCAGTTTATCTTGACAAAACTCCAGTGACCCTTTGACTTCATCACTAAAACTTTTCACACTAAAATTTATCCTGTTGAACAACTGAAGGGAGAAGCCTTTTAATTACAGATTTTACAGGCATACATGTCTGAGGTGACTGAATAAACTCCCAGAGGCTTATGCTGCTTTGACGGTCATATAATTTCATGATGATTGAGGTGAAGATTAGTCTGTCAGTCTGTTTCATCTACTAATAACCTCTTAAGCACAAATTATTGGACGAGGAACTAGTCAAGATAAATGAATCAGTTGGGGAACATCAGCTACATTTAGATATTTTATGATTCTACTTTGGTTATATTCTAATGATAAATTAGGCTAGAAAACTGAGACTTTAACAGTCACCCTGTTTTGTTTGGAAAAAATCCTTTCCAAGATGATTTGTAAATGGTAGCACCTGTTGTTTAAAATTTTTATGAATGAACTTTATATCTGAGTCTTCATCATTCAGATTTGTCTGTCACCTGCAGGCTCTGGTGTACCCTGTCTGTATCACTTTGACTCTGTGTTGTTTGAAAGTGTTTTTCAGTTCTTATCATTTTAAAGTTATTCTGGCCCGAATCCATGAATGAGTTGACAAACTTAGTAAAAAAAAAAAAAAAAAGTTCTTTTAAATTTTTCTTTTTTACTGATTGATTTACAATTGTTTTACATTTTTGTTACTATTGAATCTGTCCATTTGTCTTTATATTTTTTTCCTACAGGAAGGATCTGATAATGATGACGAGGAGAGGGAGGAAGAGGAAGAAGAGAACACAGACTACCTGACTGATTCCAACAAGGAAAATGAGACAGACGAGGAGAACAATGTAAGCGTCACCATATCAAGTGTGATCAAGCTGTAAATTTGGTTAATAGTTGTTTTGTTGGGATGCTTGGGTGAGAAAAAAAAAATCATTTTGTAGGTGTTCACATTTCTGGAGTTTTATTAATTACCATTTAATAAATTGACAAGTTTCCTACTATTTTTGTCTTCATAGCATAAGTCGTATTTCTTTCATGTCATATCCAATGATGAAAAATTAATTGCCAGTGTAAGGAGAGTAAAGACGCAGAGATATCACAATTTGGCCAAATATTACTTCAGCAATTATACTATGAGGCCAACAATATAAAGCAATCACCATAGACTTGAGACAAATCACATTAAAATGATGAATATGATCATACTGGTCATTTTAACCCACTGTGTATGTAGGAGGTGACGATCCGTGGTGGTGGACTAAAACATGTGGCCTGTGCTGAGGATGAGGACTTTATACAGGCTCTGGATAAGATGATGCTGGAGAACCTGCAGGTATATACTCATGATGCTTCTCATCTGTTGTTCATTTTGTCTATAAAATGTGAATGTACCATATAGTTACACGATCTTCAGTGCTCTTTTTTTCTGTCATTCTAAACTGAAATTAGAGTTGAACAGTTTTTTACTGACATTATCTCTGCAGCAACGTAGTGGAGAAACAGTGAAGGTTCACCAGCTGGATGTGGCCATTCCACTGCAGCTCAAGAGTCAACTGAAGAAAGGTGGCTCTGGACAGACATGTATTGGGGACACAGAAACCGACATCTCTGACACCATGCAGTTTGTCATGCTGACACGCAAAGGCAACAAGCAGCAGGTACCAAAGCATGACTGTGCAGCATAAATGACTACAGGGTTCCTGCAGGGTCTTAAAAAGTCTTGAATTTACAAATATGCATTTAATATCTTAAAAAGTCTTTTCAGGGTACCAAATTTGATATAGTAGGTTTTAAGTCATGTAGCCATAAACATGTTCATTGTATTATGTTTACATTTGTCTGGAAAATGTACAAGCTGCAAAAAAAGTAACGTTGGTCGATTCACTTCCAACTCGACAATTTATATTGAAATTAGGAACCAGTTGTTGCTAACTTTGCAGCCCCTGGTCTTAATTCTAAGGCACAAATTTTTGCCAGTATGGTTGTGAAATGGAAAAAAAAATTCTTTGGAGTCTTAAATTTAGCTTGTATAAACCTGTAGGTACCCTGTATTACTAAAAATACGTTACTTTTGACCACTGGGCAGGTTTTTTTCACTTGTTGTTTTATCCCCATTAGAAAGTAATTGTAAAGATAATGTTTCTATGTGTAACTCACTGTCTTATGTGTATAATATAAACGGCTATAAGTGTAGTAGTATCTGAACTGGGACTGGTCCAGTAAAGTAGACATTTCTTGCATCAAATCAATTTTGAATTAGAGCCTGGCCGATCAATCGGGCTGATTATAGGGTCGCAGCGACTAATCGTTGTCAGCCAGTACATAGTTGATTTATTAGCCTTTTTTGGTGCTGAATTTCTGTCTCTTGCTGCTCCTGTGCATGTGTGTGCAGTGTGCACTACCCAGAGAGTTGGAGGAAGAGTAAAGCTTGTCATTTCTGCTTTTACCTCTGCTCTGACAATCAGGATATCACCCCCACACATATATGTGAAGTCACAGACCGCTACCCTGTATTGCTCATCCCCCACTCTGAACCACCCCTGCCCTGCGCACACTCCAACAAGGACAAGTCTTTTCTCGCTCCAAACTCCACCCTGTCCAAAAATCATGGACTCCCACCACCAACAACCATGCACATGCAATAGACCGCTTTTCCCCTTAGTCCAAAAGCCCCCGTCTTCTGAACATTAGTATTTGCATTGACCCCAAACATCTACTTTGAATCACAGATATTAAATCAAGTACTCCTTCATACACTTTGACAGCTTTAGGTTAAATAATCTATGGCTAATACAACTGATAATGTTGTCTCCAGAACAGTGTTATTCATGGTGTTGGTCTTTTATATTATCGATATTATATGATCGGTTAATGAGCTGCTACTATGCTGAAATTACTACATTTCATAAGCACTTCATGTTGTTCAATGATATTGGAAAAAAATTACATTTCTGGGTTTTTTTTTTAACCCTGTGATATATATTGCAGTATGAAAAAATACTCAGGAGAACATAACAGCTGTGGGTTGCCGGCATGAAAGATCAAACACATTTGTTGTGGTGACAGGTGTAAGACACAGTCACCACAGAACACGTTTCAGTGTTGTTCTTCTTGTAGCCAAAATAATTCCAGATAATTGCCATTGCTTTTCTTTTTGGTACCAATTCTTTATTTATGGCATTTTTTTATGTTTGTTGCTCAGTTTCCATTCAATATTGTTACCAGTGAAACTCCAAACTGATCAAGAACATTGGTGGATTGCTGCGTGCAGTGTGTGTCACTCTTGAAATTAGATGAGAACACGTTGAGTTCATTTGCCTCTGACAATGTAGGGCCTGTGATGTAACTATTATGCACATGTACATGACAATGTCAGTGCTCAAATGATATGTTTTGCAGCTGTAGTTCAATGTTAAAATTAGCATCAGTATAGTTAGTAGTTAAAACCATCAAATGTAGTGACGTAAAGGGTAAAAAAAAAAAAAAAATCGCATGAAAGTATATCTGTAGTTGGCTCAAAATTAGTGTTCAGTCTTTGATTCTTGTGCGATAATCACAAATGTGTGACCAGAGGTGTAGATTAAAAAATAATTCTCAACAGTGTGTTACAAACATAACAAACACTGTAGACCATCTCTGGCTGGTCCAGTCTGATATCAACCTTAGACTCGATCACCTTAAAATGTCACCCTTACATCACAGAAGTTGAGAACAACATGTGAAACGGCAGAGCTTTAGTTTATCAAGTATCTGTTGAAAGGTGGCTGAACATGTGAGCAGAAACCAAAGAACATACCTGAGCAAAGCAGTGATGTGCCATCCAAAACTAGAGAAACGCACTGCATGAAATTCTCTCACACTCAACTCAGTCTGACTGAATCAGCATTAATATTGGTTCTGTGTTGGGCATGCATTTCTGACATTATGGGGACATAACACTTTTAACACATTGTCGGATTTCATCTTTCTTATGGTGATAAAATGTACACCCCATAACGTAAATCATTTCTGAGGGTTAAAAGTTGTTCTGGGTTTTAGGGTTAAGCAAGATGTGGTCAGAGCAAGTCTGCATAAAATGTATGTTGGTCAATCTAATGTCCCTCAAGCAGATGGTGAAGGTCATGTGTGTGTCTGTGTGCGCATGCACATGGCAGCGGTGGAATGTGTGGTTTGTACTGTAGGGTGTGTCCAGTTTTCTGCCGTTGCTTGGAGTTTTAATGCAGCGTTCAGTTCACTCAGCTTCTCTCTGTAAAGGACAGCTGCCAAACTCGCAGCAGCAAAAAGAAAAAAACACTTCATGTGTGAACTTGGAGGGAACACTGAATATCTTTGTAGGTTTCTGCTCCCACTGTAAACATACTCTGCCCCACTAGGTAACTGCAGCACTGAATAAAGACAGGGTTGTTATCTTAAAGGTGGGTTTTTATGTAATTTCAATGTTTATTCACAACATCATGGGTTACACGTTTATTATTATGTTGTTATACCCTAGTATATCAACATGTTTGTCTAACAATCAATTATTATTCAATTTTCATAACCCAAGTAAAAATCATGGAATATATTTTATTTTTTAACCAAACATTCATCAGTTCATCTTTTGCCATTTATCCGCTTGTGAACCTCAAGGGAGGACTACAGTAACAGCAAATGCATTTTCAGCTTCTTCAACCAAACTCAAAAACCAGTGTTTTACAACTACAAGATATCCATTAGACAGAAGACTGGCATATTTTGTCATCTGTCCAACTTTTTCGGAAATGATTTGTCATCATTGCTGTGCTGGAGCACAACTAGAATTTTCTAGTAAAGTACTTAAGCAACAACTCAGCTCCTCTGTTGGACAAAGTCAAAGGCAGCAGTCCACCACAAATGCCACATTTGATAGTGAGGGTCCAGTTTTAAAACCAAAGTTATTAGTCTGTTCGTTCATGGCTGATTGTTCCGCTAGTGTACATGATACTGCTCTGTGTTTCTGGTTGACAGTATAAAATCCTGAACGTGCCCCTGTCATCTCACCTGGCGGCAAATCACTTCAACCAGCAACAGGCTGAGCAGGAGGAACGCATGAGGATGAAGAAACTCACTTTGGACATCAATGAGAGACAGGAGCAGGAAGACTACCAAGGTAAGTTCAAGAGGTCAAGTCTTTATTTTCACTTTGAAACAAACTAACATTGGCATCGAACATGGTCTTCAAACATCAAAGGTGGTGTATATAAAAAGCCTTTTTATTCAACAGCAAAACAGTCGAAACCAAAGATATTGTAAAACACTGTAAAAATGTTTCCAGTATTTCAAGTGTCTTGAAGAATGACTAAAACATTTTTTGTTTGGGTGTTGTAACCCCTGTAAACAGCTTATTGTTGTTTTCCATCCATCTGTTCTCTATTGCTTATCTGGTGCCGGGTTACAGAGGCAACAGTCTAAGCAGGGATGCCTAGACTTTCTATCTATTAGAGATATGGTGAAGAACTTGAACTGCCCATCTTATCATGGTGGGGGAGTTTGAGTGCCCAAATGACCCCAGGAGCCATGTTGCCTGGGGCTTTAAGCCCCTGGGCTCATAAGCGAGCATCTGGAGGCCAAGCATTTGCCCACGGGGCCCAGCCAGGTTCAGCCCTAAATGGCGACGTAGTCTGGTGTCTGGTGGACTCATCACCCCCCAGTCATCCGTATAAATGTGCTTTATTGTGTAATTGTAATCAAAATTTCTCCGCCACCAACCTTATTTAAAGATGTGAAAAACTGTTAGACTTGCCAATTTATATTATATAAGCCATGTGACCTCTGTATGGGAGTCTCAGGATTCATACAAAACCTCAAATATCTGACTGCTGCAGTTTGGTATACTTATGTATTTTTGGTCAAGGAACAGACTAGTGAAAATGGCAAGTTGATAAGACCAATATTTTGGGGGTATATTAATAATTTGGGAATACAATAGCCTATAATCACATTGTGATACTCAGAATGTATTGGCAGTGACTAATGGACAAATGTGGTAGAGCATGCATGAATACGCAACAGCATAAAAACTTACACATGTAGAATCTATGGTTCTTAGTGTTGGTTTAAAGTAAAAACTTCAATCTGTGAAAAAAAAGTCCTGAAATTAACTTAATATGAGACTTCTGTCTGGGTAGAAAAGTGAAGGGCTTCCATATTCATGTTCCAAAGTTCGATTATTTAATTTTAGAGGTATCAAACAGTGGTAAAGATGTTTGCATGGACAACATTGTATCCTTAATCATGAACGACCCTAGCTTATTGGCAACCTAAAAGAAAAAAGTGTTCACATAGTTGCATTACGACTGGTCTTGCTTATACTTTAATTACAAAGTTCACCAACAGCTCAAGTGGAAGGGAAAAAAACTGAGGAAAATAGTTCACCACAAAATGGCTCAGTACAAAGAATTGACAAGATATTAAGGTGAGAACTTTTTTTGCTACACTAACGATTCTTAATTTTAAAGGATATATTTCATAGTTAGGAGACATCAGAACGAAATGAAACAAATGGGATTCACTTTATGGCCTGATCGATGTTTCTTTTCTCAACAAGTAATACCTGTGGATGCGCTGATGACGTATTTTGACAGTTATGTCACTTGTGGAAAAACGTACATAGAAAGACTACATGTAATTTTTTAAGTTATATTTTTTCCATCTGTATTCTGATGGATAAAATACACACAGTACAGTATATGTTATGTACAACTGGACTCTTTTGAGAATTCACAAATATTTATTTTATGAACAACTACAGACAAATACACACGGTTCTCCAATCTGTGGACATGAATATATTGACCGTTATTTTACACCATATACATCTTATTTACAATAATCTCACCAAACTAATGTTGGGCGAGATTAATAATCACTGTGTGTGTGTGTGTCCACACAGAGACATATAGATATGTCTCTGTGTGGATAATACTATGTGGATATGTCTCTGTGTGGATAATAATACTTGAGATATCACCATGAAATAACATGGGAATATACATATAGCTAATATGCATCAGATGCAGTGATCCATTTGAGTAAAGGTCAAAGGTCAAGGTCACAATTAACTAAAAGGTCAAAATCACATTATCAGTTGTAACTCAAGAACAAAGGGTCACAAAACTTTCAGATTGGTACCAAACAATGCAGAATGAAGATATCTACAATTCTCATACTTGGTGTTGTCTCCTACAACAAATAGTTTTTGAGATCTCTGGAGGTCAAAGATGACATGTCGCAAAATTAACTTGTGTAACACTGTTTGTGTGTCAAGCATAGACACATCACGCTATAACTGGATATACTGGATATATTATAATATTACACGCACTGATGCATATATACATTTAGCAAAAAGGTCAAAATCACATTATTGGCGCTAATTGAAGAACTGGTGAGATTAGGCCTTCTCTGAATGCTTCTTTAAATATTTTTTTTTTACGTGTGTTGTGTAGAGATGATGCAGTCTCTGGCTCAGCGTCCAGCCCCGGCCAACACCAACCGGGAACGCAGACCTCGCTACCAGCACCCGAAAGGCGCCCCCAATGCCGACCTCATCTTCAAAACAGGAGGAAGGTGAGACTTCAACCCCAATCTGCAATAAGCCAACATGCAAACCACACAAATATTTCTTGGTTATGTGTTGATTAGGGGTCATTATTTCACACTGTGTGTGAGTGAAAAGGTAGAGACAGATGAGACAGGCAAGAGAAACAAGAAGGAAAAGTCAAGCAGGACAGAAATCAAATATATGTAATGGAATAAGATAGAAAAGCTGCAGCTGCCTTTCTGACCTCAGGGGACTTTGATGGAATATTATCACCAGATATGAAACTAAAGGGAGTAAGGAAAAGTTAGTTAAGGAGGTTGTTTTTATCCATCCAACTGAAATAACACCATTTAGTTTCCCTGAAAATATGTAAGAATAAACATTACCTGAACGGTTTCCTTCAACATCAGCAGCACCTTGTGTTGTTTTTTTTACGCTCCTGTAATTTCCTGTAACTAATCCATTTAACAGGGTATAACAATAAAGCATGTCCATTTATTCAGAACAAGGAAAACATCCTGGCTTTTTTTCCCACTTTACTCAAAACCAGGATCATTTTCAAATTCGCCCATCAGCAGATTTGTTCCACCATGTGAATGTAGCCTTCCCTTTTCAGTCTTTCTTCCTCCTCCTTGAAATGGTTGATGTTAAAATATTTGCACATATTCCGTAACCTGTTGACATCCAAGTATTGCTTAAAAGTTGATGGAATTCTTCCAACCAGAAAGATGGCTTTACTGTTGATCACCATCTCTATCACAAATGATCAAGGTAGGTTTTGTAAAGTAAAACTGTGAAAGTCTTGTCCCCTACAGAGGACAAAAATACATTGCTGGATTTTAGGTAGATATAGATGGTTCAACTATGTAAATACAAATATGTTGTACCCAGTCTGGTCTTAGGAGTACTTTGTTACCTAACTGTTCATCACTTCTACAGTAAATGTCCTGCTCTGTCCTCCAGGAGACGCTGATTGGAGTCTGGGCCCTGGCTGAGTGATCACGCAAGAGAGAGAATGAACTAGTAAGAGAGAGAGAGCGAGCGAGAGGGATCGGAAGGAACCGGTCTGAACAGGAATCGAGTCCTCCAGGCATCCACTGATGCTGGTACAGACCAAACTCCTGACCTGAACACTTATGGAGCCTGAGGAGGACAGAACAAACAGGAGGCTGAGGTTGGAGGTCAAGGGTCAGACACATAGCTGTCTTTTCTTTTTTTGTCTGTTGGCTAAGACGATAGTGGTGCAGTAGCACGCAACAAAAAAATCTGTCTGGACCAGACTACAAACTGCAAAGATGACGAACAGCTGGCAGCAAGGCGGACAGTAAGCCAGGATGAATGGACTGCTGCCTCTTCGTCAAACCAGGTGGAGGCCAGAATAACTTGCATTTAGGAGTTAAAAACCTGTGAGTGGACAAATCTAACACAAGACTAGAGAGGGATGTGGGTGGTTTATTTTGGACTCTTAAAAGTAATAAAATGAGAACCCATCAGTTTAAACTTTTTGCAAGCTAACCAACTCCACAGTCATCAGGGCAGTTCTGAGGTGGAGATAAAGGGTGGGAAGAGAAGGGTTAAACACCAGTATGACAACAAGACTGGTTGCCCCATAAGATATGATGGTTTGTACACATTAAATCAAATTGAAAAATAGTTGGTATTGCATGCTTGGTTTACCATTTTGTGGCTTACATGTTCTTACGTGCACTGTTCTTCAAATTATGGGCCGACACAGATGACTAAAGAACAGTTTGGCTAAAGCTGATATGCTTAGATTTTTTGCTTACTTTTTCATATTTTGCCACCAAGTTGTAGGAAGCAAAACTGAGTTTACATCAGTGAATGAGACTTTAGAACCATTTAATGTGCACACTTTGCACACAGCATAGACTGTACTATACAAACATTGTACCAACACTACTGAAACCGTGAAAGATAAACATCTGCCATCAGTGAATGTCATTGCATTAGCTCATATACCAATGTGGCAGTCAAAATATCTGTATCGGTCAATAACGGTGTTTGGCCAATAGATCAGTGCATCCTCGCTCAAACAATTCAATGTTTTCTATTGAAATAGAGTACATCCTAACATAACCCACTGCTGTTGTGTAGAATTTATTACCCACCAGATTATCACAGCATTCAAAGCACACGCAATTTCTACTTTCTTGACTTTCTCATTGGTGTCGGTGGTATACAGCACATCTTAGATTAATTGAAGGATTGTAAAAGAAGGTTCTGTACATTTAAAGCCTTGAGTGAAAATGATACAGTGTTATATGAAAAGAAGATTTTAAGAAACAAGTTCACTCTTTTCCATGTAGAAACCACGCATGTCTGTATGGTAAATATGAATCTACAAAGTTTGTTTTCAAGAGTCTGGCAACACGATCCATACATACAGCAGTTGGAATGAACTGTGATTTTAAATTTTTTAAGTATAAATTTAATTTTAGAAAAACTTGTGAGATAAAAGTTTAATAAATATCTGCAAGTGTACTTTTTGACTGGTAGATGACGGTACTTGATTTAAATACAACACAGACTGAACTACTGTTTATTAATACATTACCAAAAGACAGAACCTTTAGTTGGTCAAGGGTGTTTGTATTTTCTTATATCCTTAGAAATTTTGATGGATAGTTATTTTAGCCTAACATTAATCTGCTGCCAGCAACTCTGACCAATCATTAAGTGTAAAAATGTCTAACGCTACTCGTAAAACGAGTACAGACACCATAAAAACAGCTGCTCACCTTCCAGCCTTTACATTTAGCTTAATGAACAAACAGTTATAAAGTTAATTTTTAGCTTTACAGGTGCTGGCAGATAGATGGGCTGACTTTTCCTCTAATTTCCAGTGTTTAAGCCACACATAAGCTAAGCAGCTGCTGGTTGTTGATCCAGATTTACCTACAGACATGAGACTGGCATTGCTGTTAGATAAGACTTGGGAGGATGTCCCAACTTTTATTCGGAGGCATTAGCTTGAAGCCAGACAAATATAAGTGATGGCTTGTTTTTATACACAAATAGAGACTTTTACACATCAGTGGTACATAATGATAAAAATGAATCTTAAGTTCTGTGAAGTAGAATATGCGTGTTGTGCCATTCTTAAGTGCTGTAAGCCAGTAAATCTGCTGCTGCAAACCAAAACCTAACCAAACAAACCATGAAAGCAAAGAGTGACATATGATTAACACCATCGCCATCAATGACATTGTTGGAGGAAACAGGAGGTCTAATGGCATCATTTGACCTGTGTCTCTGATGACTGAAGGACACCTAAGTGTATATATTTTTTTCCCTACATATATTCTATTAGATGTTTTACTTTAAAATCAGAGGCATCCAAGAGTTAGTTTGGACAGTTTACAGCTTGCTTTGATTTGGGTTTAGTGTAAAATCTATTTTTTGGACAAATGGATGAACCGTGTGCCTGACTGTCTCTTTCAGTGTATTATTTTAGATACATTTTATGTGTTGAGCCTATAGATGGATAAACATAACTCTGTATTCTGCTGCATGGGCCTTTTCTGCACCAGCTTTAAGTCACTCTCTGTTGTAGTTAAGTGTCCCACAGTGGGTGTTGTTCAGTTAATCTGTGTCTAGATTCAAGACTATTCTTTTCCTACAAGCTGAAGAAAAAGCACTTTCAGTGTTGTTTCAGCTCACGACAAACAAAAATGAATGCAATAAATCTATGGCGATTGAAACAGTTTGTGTGTTTGTGAATTGGGTCAGTCATACGTCTGTGGCATTTGTGTGTTTGACAGGGTGCGCCTGTTTGTCGAGGTATAATTACAAAGCACCAAACATAAGTATTTCCTCATTTCCTGCCCAGTCCCTCCTCTGAATGCTGCATACGTCTAACCTACGGAGGGACGTACACAGCATGCGCCCTCATTAAGAAAAACAATGGTGAAACAGAATGTCAGTCATCATCCGGCACTCCTGCAGATGCCCTCGTACACTCAAACACACTCTTAATGGAGCAGCTGTCAACCTCTAAAGAAAGCTTCTGTGTTGAAGTCTTATGTAACAGTCTGCAGTCCAGACAGTTGGCCTCTGTGTGCTGGTGTTAAATACAAGTTGTCAAACATAAAACATTGAAAAGTTCAGAAAAACAAAACTTAAAGCAATACAGCAGCAATTCAACATTTCACTTGGGGAAAAAAAACTATCTTCGAACACCATTTACACAGAAATATATGCAGTGTTTATCACTGTAATTTAGTTTTCTGGAGATCTGTCACCTGAGGTCTATGGATTAATAGTTGGTACTTCATAATATAATAAATCACAGTAGTTGCGTAAAATATCTTTGTTACACAACCAAAACTGTCCCACATGGTGTTACTCTGCCACTCTGGAAACTGATACATGCCTGTTTGCTATATATATATATATATATATATATATATATTTTTTTTTTTTTTTTTTTTTTTTTTTTTTTTAAATATCAGTCAGTTCTTATGCTCTCAGGATTTTCATTTATGTGTGGGTTATGGTGGAATGGGTGCAATTTCAGTCTCACTATTAGGATATTGTAACCTACCCATGCTAGAAATTAGATTAGATTTGCTACCGTAGTAGTCTATACATGCTTATACATGTAATGCATAGTAATAGCGTGGCTAGGCTAAGGATATTGTTGTTAATAGATTATGAACAGGGTAAATTGTTCAGACCTCAAGTCAGGGGTCCCTCTCACTTATGACAGATTTTGAAAAGTGCTGAAAGTTTGCCCCTAGTTCTGGATCAGGAATAAACTGGCTGTTCATGGACACTGTCAGCATACTGTATGTGGGATTTATGTCAAAGCAATACCTACTGTAGTTTCTAAGAAAATAAAATGTTATTTGTGAAAGAATCCTTTAAAATTCCTAGTACGTATCCAGCGCTAGTGTCAGGTCATGTGGAACATATGGAAGAGACCCACCTTGTCTGAAATATTTTAAGTGAAATG
Organism: Siphamia tubifer; assembly: GCA_020466265.1. Taxonomy (NCBI): domain Eukaryota; kingdom Metazoa; phylum Chordata; class Actinopteri; order Kurtiformes; family Apogonidae; genus Siphamia; species Siphamia tubifer. The sequence goes on along the minus strand of CM035794.1, from coordinate 39,116,173 downwards.
TGCTGTAATTTATCAGTCACTGGCTGGACAGGTGGACCTTATTGGAAAATATAAAATATCTATAAAATTTTCTAGGCTTCACATATTAGTCCATGGATGTCATCCTTGTTTTACTTGACATTTAAATATTAACCCCAAAGTTTTCTTTGTTTTAGGGCAAATAAGTGATATTTTAGTATCATTTCACAAAAAATGGAAATAAACTGTAATACATGAATATCACATTTCTTAAGCAAATGTCGCGCACTTTTAATTACATTGTACTTCACCTTGCAGTTTATGCAGTACAGTGCAACATGATATTACATTGTCAGTACAAAATATTACGCTGTGATCAGGGTCACTACAATGCGTTTCCAGTTGTGGGATGGGGATCTGAAGTCTTCGTCCCTTCTGGGAGGCTCATGGATCCTGAGATCGGAAAATTAATCAATGGGAAATACAATTCTAAAATCGTATATTGCTTTGTCATGTGCCCTGAAACACACACATGTTGTACCTCATATGATAATTAATAATTATTAATTAATAATGATAAATATTTATGTGCGTTTCAACTGATTTTAACCAACGGCTGATTCATTTGCAAATAAAACCCGTTAATAATTTGGACTACATGTCCGGCGCGTATCTGACGTCACCACAGACACCACAGCTGAGCGGAGTGTGACGTCACATTCGTGACACATTGTAGTCTCTTACTAAGCCCACATAAAACCTAACGTTATGTTTGCTTCCTATCAAAAACAGGTGACCTACCTATGCCACAGCAAATATTTATTATTAACCGCTATCACATGTGAATTTCACACCACTTGTCAAACGGAATCAGAATTTAGCTTGACTTGCTCCATTCACTTCCATTCAAAAAGACAGCTTCTCTTCCATCCAAACATGGATATTGCACCCGAAGGCTGCACACGATTTGGGCATTTTATACGAAGTTTTAAGCGTGCAGGACGGTACATTACAGTTCACACCGTGGTTGCTCAGCTGTAGTTTTCTCCTTTTACTAGCGGAAGTGACGTCACCGCGAAGCTATTGAGTTTTGAGCACGTTTTCTTGCATAATATTTCCATATTTATGTGAGAAAACTTCTTTATTGAGGCAGTTGGTGCTGTGAAAGAGTTATTTTGACAGATAACACCATGTGTATTTGTTTTTATCCACTGGGTGCCTATCGGTTATAGGTTAATGTATGTCTGCCCACCTCAGCTGTCCTTTCCTGTCCATTGACCCCTTCCCATCTAAAATTAAGAGTCGCTTCCAATCTCGGAGTTATAATTAGCATGTCTGGGTTGTTTCTGTGATGCCATGTATGGTGAATAGTAGTGCCCTAAACCACCAGCATTTGGAGCATTAGCGTGACGGTCATTGGCTGACATCCAGGCCAGTCCCTCGCCACAGTTAATGACATCTGGGCCGGACGCTCGATTTAATGAAGGCTATCACGCATAGTGTCGGAACCTCTTGGCTAACGTTTCACTGTACAAAATTCATGGTGAGAGCCCTGGCCTAGGAACTTAAAAATATATTTATATTTTTATGTGACACCCTTGTATTAGATAATAGATAAATAACATAGTTGAAATCTATGCAGAGTGTTTTTTTGCCATAAGGGCAGAATATCAGCCATGCATCATAAGGATCAGAAATTTAATGTGTTGCTTTTCCTTTTCAGTTTTTTCCTGCTAGTGTAAAATGGGTGTTTTAATAGATGACCTGAATAAAGACATCCTTAAAAGACCAGGGAATGTAATCGGTAATTGTGTTTATAGATATTTACAGGTTTACACAAGGCTATTTGAAAACAAAACAAAGTCCTGAATGTGAAGTCTCTTTTGACATCTCTCTTATTCAGTTAAAAATAAATAAATACATTGACCATTTGATTATACGTGTGTTGAGAAGAGGTTTAGGAGGAGCTGTATTTGGTGAAGGCAGCTGCAAAGTTATACAATATTTGCTTTGGCAGTGATTACAATTTGGGAGGTTATCATGCTTGCAGGGCTGACACGAGTACTGTTTATTTGGCCTCAAACTTTAGATGTCAGTATGTTTTTAATCCTCTGCCATATAGTTCTTAAACCAAGCTATCTGTTAAAACCCAGAATTATTAAGAATTAACGGGAGTGTTCATAGTTTTGACAGTTCTGACGCATAAACTGATGTTGATGTGAAAATACAGTGGACTGAACCTTTAAGTCATGGCCTTAAAAGTTTCCACTGAGGTGAAATATTATCTAATGTAGTCAATCATTAAACAACACCTATTCATTGTTTTCACTTCAGAGTCACTCAAGGAAAAAAAAACATTTAGAAAGGAATTACATTGGTCTGTTTAATGATAAACAAAAAGTCAACATTACATATATTAAGTGTATGAGTATATACAGTTTACAATAAGGATATTCATAACTGTATGGGCTATTGAACGATAGCAGCGGCTTTTTGCTGACTGATCTTCCTATCTATCGCACATGGATGCAGATCTGCACACTTGACAGAAATATTTCTCACTAAAGTAGGTGTGCTTTACAGATCTGTACGTATGCACCATTAGAAACTTCAAAAAAACTGTAGTTGAGCTACAGAAAGACGGAGTCTGTAAACAAAATTCACAAAAGTATTTACACATTTGAGCTCAGATTTACTGTAGCACCTCTGTGTAAAACTATAAACTTCAGAAGTTGCTGTAGATGAAACTACAGAGGCCGGAGTCTAGATGTAACACAGTAAACGGACGTACACATACATACATACATATATATAGACATACATATAGACATACATGCTTATGTTACAATGACAGTTAAATAACACACAAATGTCACAAATATCAAAAATAAAAACCCCTTAAGTCACCCAGGATGTATTTTTAGATTCTGCGGTTTTAGTGCTTGTATTTTGTACAATGCCATGTGCTCGCCCATCCCTAAACAGCAGCTTTAAAGTATTCCCTCTGTATAGTAAAAAAGTAAAAGTCCAACCCTCAAACCCATTCCACAGACTGTGGTTTGGTGTGGGAGGTTTGTTCGTGTAGTAAAAATATCCTACAGCTCAGCTCAGCTTTACATCGTCCATGAAACCCAGGTCCTTTCAGTTAAATGTCTTTTTATATCAGATTAAATACAAGTAATACAGACACTGACTGTGACTGGTCTTGTTTCTTGACTCTGTTTTGTTCTTTTCTGTTACATCTTTGTATCTCCTAGTTCTTAACAATATATTTCGATCTTTCAGTATTGTTCTACAGAAAAGTGTTTTTTCAACATTGCGAAGCCATTAAAAAAGAAAGGGGGAAAAAAAATCAAAGTAATTAAAAAAACAAAACGGTGAAACTAAAACATAATGCCATGTTAACAAGTATGATAGATGTCCAAACGTGTGTGAGAATTCATTTCACTTTTTGATTAAAAAATAAAAACCAAAAACTTAAACCAAATACGGGAACACCTGAATTAATTCTGTTCTTAATAAGTGGACAGTGGGTCAGTTAGTGTATTTTGTTGTGCGTTACCTGGTGCAGATAGATACTTATTTTTATTTACCGTAGGAACTTTACTTTGTGCAGAAATTAATTTAAAATTTGACAAGTATTAGCAGTAAAACAATATGTTAACTCAAAAACAAGTGATATCTTATGAGGCCCATGTCAGTTCAATTTATATGACACTACTAACATTAACAAAAGGCTTCAGTGATCTTTGGATCCCAAGCCACATAATCATTTGTCCCATTTGGTGGGTTATACAGTTGTATGATATATTAAATAAGTTTTTTCTAAAGTTTATGTGAAAACAAATATGATCTTTGCCCTGTTGTAAGTCTATAAATCAACTCTGCCTTTAAAGAATAAGCTGATTGTATTTTCTTACCCTGCCCTTCCAAAGGGGGAGAGGGTATTGTTTTTGATTGGTTTGTCTGTCTGTCAGTACCTTTAAACAAAACGATTAAACTAATTTCTATTACATTTCCATGAAAGGTGCAAGGTGGGAGAGAATAGATCCCATTATATTTTGGTGAATGTAGGTTAAAGGTCAAGGTAACTAAAATATGTTTTACAATGATAAGTGATAGGGTAAATCAGGTAAAACATCTGCGAGGGGTTTATTGTGCCTGGTAGCACTTGTTATTTTCTTCTTTTCATTCCATCCCCTTATCAGTACCAACACTGCACCGATTTGCCTACAATATGTATCCAAAAGATAAAAATCCTGATGTAAAATATTACAAATGTGGATTAATCCACCACTTAAAATAGTCATACAAAAATGAGTACATTTGCAACTATTGAGTTACTTCAGTTCCTAAGTCCCAAAACTACTGACCTTTTTTTGTAGTTTGGAGAGGGTTTAACCCTTTGATGCATACTGGTCACTACAGTGGACAGTTAATCGACAGTTATCCTCTTGTATATTTATGGGTTTTGTTGTTTTAGTTCCATATCAGTCAGTTCATATCATTACTGTAACTTGTCTGTTCTTAATACCTGATCTTCACTAACATGTTTACATGGAAATCAATTGCTTGCTGTTATTAGACTGTAATTAACAGTGCCTTCTCAAACAAAAACAGCATGAAATCTTTTTTTTATTTCATAATGTTCTGATATTGTGTTTTAAATACACATTCTTTACTTTAAAGCTTAAACGCATGTTGTCCAGCTGAGTGGACATTTTTGTAACTTTATGATAATTAGGTTCATTAAAAAGATTTCAATCACATTGCTTTTTTCATGCCTAAAGAGAAATAAAAAAACCTTTAGGGAAAAAAAAAACATGACTAACGTTCTCACATAATTGATGCATCAAAGGGTTGAATCTGTGGGCTAGGTTTTTTGAGTTTTAATTTTTATCTTTTAAAATATTAAAGAAACAGGGCCCAGAATGTGACAATACAGACAAGGCAGGGCCAATTTCCAGATTTCTGCAGGAAGTGACTGCCTCTCCTTGCACTTTGGATCACTCTACAATATCTTGTGTAGAGGTATACTATGTCTTAGATTAGAGGCTGTGTAAAATTGCTGTGATTTATCTGTCAAGACGCTGTCACAGATACAGCATAGAGTGTACAGCAGGAGGAAGTGAGAACTGGATGTGCAGGTCTGTATAGTATCAGACACCATTCTTCTTGCCACACCTCAGCCATAGAAACTTTGTGAAAGTCACATCCACCAGCATGTATACACCAGAGATTCTGGCTTGACTGGTACAGATTAAACAATACATTTTCTACAGTTCATCATGAGTCTTTTAACAGCCCTAGTCTCCTTAATGCCTCCCTTCGTGATTCATCCGTTGCTCCTCTCCCAGAAAACTTTACAGTGATGCCCTGGGGACGGAACATTGAGGCAGGTCGACGTCTGTGATCTGGAGATGGAGCTCGTGGGGCTTTCGAGACACTGTTAGGACCGTGGTAGGAATGCCGAGGTGGTCTTGGAGCTGGAGTTGGGGCTGGCATTTTAGAAGTCCTTGGAAGGCTATCTGCACGTGGGTTTAACTTAGTGGAAGGCTTGAAGGTCCTGCTCTTTCCTCCATAGCTGTTGAGATCAGTGGGTACTGGGTCTGATCTGGCCGGTAAGGTTTGTGCCTTATCTATGTGGGAGCTGAGGATGTCTGGAAGGTCACTCCTCGGCACAGCCAGAGGGGTGGGAGTCAAGAGTTTTGACTTCCCTCCATATGTGTTGAACTCAGAGGGGTTTGCAAGTGCTGGTGGGAGGATTTTGAATTCAGGGCTGGTTGGAGAGGTTGTAGTTTCACCCTTGGAGGAAATGGGAGGGTGAACCACAATGGATTTCCCTCCATAGCTGTTAAATTCTGGTGATGAAGCCTCAGATGGAGGGGTGAGAGGTGGGTTGATTTCCAAAGGTGGAGGTGGAGAATAATTTCTCTCCATGAAGGCTGGAGGTGGTGGTGGGAAACTGTCATCGTGGATCTCGGGGGGGTCTGCTTGCAGAACCTCTGGTTTTCTGTCCACATGCGTCTGAGGTGATGCCGTCATACTAATCTCTTGTTGTTTGATGGTGGTTTCTGCTGCCAGAGGAGCATCATCCTCTACAGGTTTGCGGCTACTTTCTGCTCCCGTCAGGGGTTCCAGTGGGTTATGTGGGAGAGAAATTCCCCCAGACATTGCTCTGTTCCTGGTCAGCCCCAGTTTGGATAACGCCTCCATCCTTGATTTGTCAGGTGTTGGGTCCCTGAAGGAAACACTGCGAGTGGGAGTATTTCTTTCTGTCTGTGTTTGTTGATGATCCTCTTGAAGTAAAGGGTGTGATGTCCCTATTAAATTTGCTAACATCTGTGCTCGTCTCTCCTGGATATTCACATTAGCCAGCAACTCATTCTGGTGGTCCTTGTTGCCAAGAATGACACTAATGTTTGCAGGGAAGCGTGTAGGCTTGGCAGAGGTAGGGGGACCATGTTTGACAGGAAGATCAGCACTTTGACTTGAGGACTTTTCAGATTCTAGACTACAACGTCTAAGAAGCACAGATGGGTGGATGCTGGGGGTTACCCCTGACTGGTTCTCAGCTATCTTTTGGGCAATCAGGACCGGAGTGGGGATACACCCTGGAGGATGGTACGCGGAGAGGCTATCTGGGCCATAGCTGTTACTTGGTAGGGGAGGGTTATACTCTGAGGGCAAGGTGTCCATCGGATCATGTCTTGGCTTCATTTCAAAGTGGCTGTCTGGAGTTGGCAGCATAGTCTGGAAATCTGGAAGGATCACAGTTTAAATTGAAATACAGATTATTCTAAGATAACACTATTATTATAACAGTTTACAGATTTTCTACATTTGTCTGGTGGATTAAAGTTGTTCTAAGGAAAATATAATCTTTAATTCAATAAACTGAGTTACCTGGATTGGTGGGACTGAAGAGTGGTTCTTTAGTCTGCACCAGGTCTGGTTCTGGCCGTACCAGGTCAATAATATCATGGTCTTTTCCACTCGTTGCTCTGGTTAGGAAGGATGAAACGGTGACCCCAGGTTTGGGACTCGAGGTTGGAGGTCCATCCACTTCTTCAACAGGCCTCCAGCTGCTGCTTTCAGGGGGCTTCAGCTCATCCTGCTCCAAACTCTCCTCCAACGAGTCGATAGTTTCCTCAAAGAACTGGAGGCATTCTTTCTCTGCTGGGCTCAGAAACTGCAATGCTTCATCCTGCTGTCAGGAACAAAAACAGTCAGAAAACATTTAACAATATGCAAACTCATTGTAAGGTCCAACTTTAACAACATAAGACACAGCAGAGTGAGTTTTAATATTTAAAAAGTAATCATACTATTGTGCACTTTATAATATCTTTCTGAAGAAAAACTATTTAAAACAAAGCAAGAGAAGAAGAAGAAAAAGGAGGATGAAGGTGAAAGTCAGATCTGGTAATTGGTTCGCATACTTTCAGAAGTAGTAAGGTATCGTTAATGTTTTAGTCAGAGGTGCTCAAAGTACTCACATTCTGTACTTAAGTCGAAGTACAGCTACTTGTGTGAAAAAATACTCTGGTAAAAGTAGAAGTACTGGTTCAACTCCTCTACTTAAGTAAAAGTAAAAAAGTACAAAAGTAAAAAGTAAATCTGCTTTTTTTGTCATGAAAGCAGTAATAAACCAGGAAAAATCAGTAAAGTTTCAAAAGTATCTAAAATAAAGCCTTTAAAAGTGAGTTACTGTAGATAATGTGTTTGATCAAGTCACAGTCATTCAGTTTTGTGGATATGGGCAGGAAATTTAGGTAAAATGGGGGGGGGGGGTCACATTGAGATAAATAATCATGAGATAAAAAAAAACAACTTATAAATCTGAGATACAAATGCATAATTTGAAGAGAAAATGTTGTGAGATAAAAAAAGTTAAAATTATGAGACATTACTCATATAACTATAATATATAATATATATATATTTCTCTCCTCCACTGATTTTTCCTCTGAAGTGACTTATTTTTCATGCTGTCACATCTGTTTAGTTTGAAAAAGTAAAGAGAATAGTCTGAGAATGTAGAGTATAAAGTACAGATGTTTATGTAAAAATGTAGCGAGTAAAAGTAAAAATTTGCCAGAAAAATTAATACTCAAATAAAGTACAGATACCTAAATAAAGTACTTAAGTACAGTAATGAAGTACTTTTACTTAGTTACTTTACACCCATGGTTTTAATCATGTTTATATACACATATCTTATACATATATACAGTGTGTGGATTTTTAAATATAGTATTTCACAGTTTTATAGATTGTGGTGCATTTAGGGCACTGTGGTGTCTTTCAGACTCCACCGTGAAGGTATAAAAGTAATATTGTTAAGAATACACCATAAGATGTTGATGGTAGGACCAGTGTTGTTTTTAGCGTTCTCTTCATTAGTACCATCCACTGTGACTTTCCCATACAGTAGTCATGTGTGCAGCGTGAACACAGCCCTGTTTGTTCCTGCACCCCAACCCTCCTAACTTCTTTCCCACCCTATTTTTAGCTCAAACTACCCTCTCTTCTATTGGAAGATGACTCCTCCTTCCTTGCCTCTCCCCATCTCCACTTCACCTCTAGAGCTACCTGTCCAGCTCCACACAGAGCTGCCACTGAGCAATGACACAATGGGCTATCCTGTAACAGCACTGGGTGACTATTGATTTTGCTGTGGTTTTTCAGTTCAGATAAAGACCACCTGTTTAAGCTGAAGTACAAAGCTTTAGAGAACAGAAAATCCCTTGGAACAATGTGTAACAAACCTACGAATAAGCAGTGGATAACTGAAGTCATTGAATTAGCTTAAACATTATAATATGTATAAAACACTTACATATGAAGTGAAAGTGAGTAGATAGGAAGTAACTTTTACATTATATATTGATAAAAGATGTTTTTACAGTCAGATTTTTCATAATTCCCAATTTAAAGTAACTTTAAAAATTAAAAGTAAATGGACCTAGAGAAAAGATTATTTTTTTAAGTCATTTCAACTATATCCTGACTGAAGCTTTGCTTAGAAATGATCATATTGTCATAGATTTTTACCCCACCCACAGAAAGGGAGAGAGGGGTATTGTTTTTCAGTCTGTGTTTATTGGTCTGTCTGTTTGATTTTAAGCAGCTTTACATATAAAATACTGGACCAATTTCCATGAAATACTCAGGAAAGGTGTGAGGTGGTCCAGAATAGATCCTATTAAATTTTGGTGAATATAGATCAAAGGTCACAGTCACCAAAAAATGTGTTTTCGCAATGAGAAGCGATAGTTCAAATGTGTACGAAGGCAGCAGTGCTTGTTGTACCTGGCACCATTTGTTTAGAAAAGCTAAGTATAAATTTCACTTAGGATAAAAATTGATAATATGCCAAAAAACTACTAAAATTTTGAGCTACAAATAAAATTAATAGATTTAAAATTGCCATCTGTGTGCAAAAGACATCCATACATTTGTAGTTGCAATCAAATTTTATTGGACAATAATACACAATGTAATCTAATTTATTGCAACTGTCAAATATCTTGTTTCTCTCACTCACTGTAATGGTGTTGTGTGTATTTAAAAGAACAAAACAAATTAGCAGTAGAAGCAGAGTCAACAGTGTGGCCACAACATACTGTATGACTGTCTTTTTGAATTCCTGTGTAAATGTATTTCCTATAGAAACATACATACAGACACATAAAGACCTGTCCTTCATGTACTGCCAACATCACATGACCACAGTAGAAGGTACAGACATTAGTATCTGCTTTCTGATCTTATCTGACCAACTCATTCTAAGCCCTTCTTATGGTCTAATATTCAGAGATAAGGTCATTCACAAATCTGTCTCACATTTCACACATTGTGGAAAAGGGTGAAAATGTTTACAGGGTAAACTCAATCTCATTTGCTGTAAAGCTACTAAACTGTTTAAATTCCTCACTTTTTGACATTATTTAAAGTTTTGTGTATGAGAAACAAACTGTTTTGAGCACAGGACATGTTTTACTACAATTACACACCCAACCAACTGAAGTAAGCTGCTAATTTGAGCTATTTCAAGGTGATGACCTTCAGCTTGTGGTTCACATGGCAAACGGTGTTTGTTGCTGACATGAGTATTACAGCACAGTAACTGAGTGCCTTGTTTTGCTTTACACAGAAACACACAAGCACCTGCACCAACACCCAACTGAAACTAATATGAGATAAACGGCGATCTGTTAGTTTCAGCTGGAGAGTGAATGATGTCTATTGTTGTGAAGCAACCCAGGACCTAGAAAACTGCAGCTTAACCGGTTCATCTGTGTTTTGTGTTTATAATAAATGTCATCCCTAAGGCATGCAATGGGATTAAGTTGTTAAGCAGGTGTCATTTCCCAGAGTTTGTGATGACTGGCTGCATTGTGTAAACACAGCACAGAGTCTCTGTCAGGTGGAGGATGAATACAGAGCAACAGCCGTTCATCTGATACGACTGTTTACTGTTTAACTACACAATAGAAAAAGGCTGCTCTGTAGCATAGATAACCCATCACATCCTCATCATTTTAAGGTGTACATACTATACTCTACTCTGATAATAACCTTGCACCAGTTTTATATAAGCAGAACTCCACTTATGGACATGCAATCTATTTTAGTTTGTATTCCATAGAGTTCGTCTTGAATTTTCACTGTAACTTACAGTGTGAATAGTACAGACTAGATGAGTTCACTAGTGATGCATAATTATGGCCATATTTTTCTAGCATCCAAGTCATAAGCATACTGTATTTGGACCATTTAATAAAATTAACATAGTTTTCCAACACAATGGGGAAATATACTGAACCAGAATAAACTGAAACTAAACATTACCTGTGAGTATTATTTGTGATATTTGTCAGTGATTAAGCTGTTCTGCCATCTATTGAGTAGTTTAATCAGTCATTATCATACTTTAAAAGCTGTTCATATGATTTAAATAGGAATCTGCGACTTCTTAATGAAGGAAAAACTTAATAAATAGGTTTGCTAGGAAACGGCTTAAATCTACAAAAATCACTACAATCTAATACTTATTGTCAAGTTAATTTTACTACAGTCCAATATCACAAGTCCTTAATGCACTTCAAAGGGTTTAACAATCTGTACAATGCACAGCACTACCATTTGACCTTTGATTTGACTAAGGACAGTAAAATCAGCCATCTAATCCATGAATTGCTTCAGTTAATCATTTGCTTTAGAATAAATAGTTATTGGTTTTCCTCGAGCCTATCAATTAACATAGCTCATTCAGGTAATTAATGTAGAATTACAAATATGTCATCTTCATTACCACCTCCCTACTTTCTTTCTTTTGAGGGAACTGACAAAAAACTTTTAAGAATAAAATGTAACAAGTGATTAATTGTATATGTCATATTTTTAGTTTTTGTTAAGGCTGCATGATTGCATACGACCACTTCTACAATATCCATATCCAAATATTGTTCACCCACAGTGGGTTCCAGATACTTACACCGGGCCTGGAGTTTCGACCTGCAGCCCCATTAACCCCATAGTGGAGCTGAGTGTTGGCCTGTAGATGGACATCCATGGCATGAAGGTCAGAGGTCAGCTGTCCTTTGGACATCTCATTGAGGGCCTGATGTTCCTATGCAGCATTAAAAACAGGAATCATATCATATCTGGTCTCATTCTGAAGAATCATCTAATCTTCTTTCCATCTAGGGTCTGAAGACAAAGGAGAATAATAAATAGCATGAATCTAGCTGCTCAAATGTCAAGACACAATGAAATGAAGATGTTTAAAACAGTCAACAGCATCCTCTAAGGCAGAGGTGTCAAACATGCGGCCCAGGGGCCAAATCTGGCCCGACAAAAGGTCCAGTTTGGCCCTTTGGAGGATTTAGTGAAATGTGAAAATTACACTAATATATAAATCATTTTATTTAAGGTTCCACATTCAGACCAATTCACTCTCATAAAATGACCTAGAAATACTCACAAATAAAACGTTGTCTCTTTGTAAATGTTTTCATTTAAGTACATGAAAACAAAGTAGAATTTCACAAAAAATCTGTATAACTGTAACAAATATGAATAAACTGAAATGTCTTAAGAGAATTAAGTTCAATTTTACTAATATTCCACCTGTTACTAAATATTTTGTGTATGTATAAAATATTATATGCACATGTAAATGACAAACTAAAGCCTAATAATGTTTAAATTACACATTTAGTTCAGTTTGTTCATATTATTCACTGTTGGAAAAGACGGTTTGTAGATGCACATATTTTCATGATGTAAATTAACATTTTTTGCCCCAAAACATGGACAACAGTTTGGGGTTGATTATTATTTATGTATTTTTCTGGTTTTATTTTACTGGTGCAGTCCACTTCTGATCAAATTTAACTGAATGTGGCCCCTGAATTAAAAAGACTTTGACACCCCTCTCTCTCTAGGGTTTTACAGCTCAGCCTCACACCTGATAGACACACCTGACAGACCGGTTAACCTGAAACAGCCTTCAAAAGCTGAAAACATTTAGAGCTTCTAGCCAGCACATTCCTCTGTAATGCTGCTTTGATAAAGACTTAACATTCCTTGTTGAGGTTCAAAACCAAATGGAAATATGTGTATGGTCAAGAAAAATATGTGACTGTTTGAGTCAGTGGCCATCCACTGCAGAGGATTATAATGAAAATGGTAATATGTAAAGAATCAGTCTGTAACAAGTTTATTCATGTTAGACGAATATAATCACTTGATGTTACAAAAAATACCCACAAATAATTAAATGTACGAATAATCATATCTGAAAAGAAATCTACACATGTGGGTTATTTTTTTTATCATATCAAACAAAAATGTATTATACGATTTTAAATAATTAAACTGTAATATGTTTCATTTTATTTGCGACTGACCCAGCGTTTGTAAAAAAAAAAAATAGATATTGTGAACTTTACAACAATAAGACACCAAGACAAATAAAAAAGTTTCTTGGATTATCTACAAGTTCAAGTAAAAGTGTGTATGTTACTTACCAGACAGATCTATCCGCCAGTCATTCTAAAACACCGGGCAGCGTTGTTTCCTTCAAAGCAACTGCACCAGGACTAATGTGGAAAAACAGTCCAGGTTGTCCCCACTGCACCCTGCTGGAGCTCCCTGTGCGGAATCACTACACAGCCACGGTAAACAAATACTAGAAGCCACGAAGAGGCCCCGCCCACTGCCGTCATGAGGGCGTGTGTGTGTGTGTGTGTGTGTGTGTGTGTGTGTGTGTGTGTGTGTGTGTGTGTGTGTATTCCTATCTTTATGGGGACATTGATATGTTTTATACAGTCACACCATGGGGACCTCTGACGACCAACATGCAGGTCCCCACGAGGGTTACATATAAATACAGGTCCCCACTAGTAAAATAGAAATGATGTGTCTCTATAAATGCATTTTTTTCCAGAAGTGGGAAACGGGTACAAAGTGAAATATTTATTTTCCAAAGGTTTGAAGATGTGCTTACTTTAAAAATAAATAAAATTATATATATAATGTATTTTTTTTACAAATATTTTGTTCCATTGTCTTATTCATTTATTTATGTAAATATTGTTTTTTCTTAATTCATTCATTTTTTTTCATTAAATTAAAAAAAAAGTTATTTATATTATATTTTATATATACATACACACACACATATACATATATACACACACACACATATATATATATATATATATATATATATATATATATATATATATATATATATATATATATATATAAAAGATGCGTTTACATTCACAACCCAATGGCTACTTAATAACAAACTTGGTCCTCGTGAGACATGGAAACTAGCGTGTGTGTGTGTGTGTTTGTGTGTGCGAGAGAGAGAGAGAGAGAGAGAGAGAGAGAGAGAGAGAGAGAAAGAGAGAGAGAGAGAGAGAAAGAGAAAGAGGTTACAATGACACAGTGGAAAGTTATCCCATTTACACCTAGTTTCACTTTTCTCCCTCCCTCTTTTTCCAAAATTCAGGCTCAATCCTACTGAGGTGAAATATTACTGTTATTATATTTTAACCCTTCTAGACCACATTTGTCCACATTCAACCTAAACCATCTACTGACCTAAACTTTTTAATCCCTGTTGACCCACTAATCCTATCAAAAAATATCAATAACTGATGTAAAATACAGTTATTCATCTTTTCATGGTCACCAGGTATGACCCATTTGGACGTTCAGAGGCTCACTGATTCACTATGGACTTGAATCAATGATGAAGATGAAGACTCTGGGTTTATGTTCAGTTAAGGACAAATTGGACTCAAAATGATAAATTTCATTCAGTTTTCTTGGTTTCTGATCTAATAACATATACTAACCCTCAACTTTAATCTGGTCTTTAATGAACATCTACTTGACTAAATAAAACACCTGATTGCTACTGGAAAAAAACTACAAAATACAGATGATAATATTCTAAATAAATGGTGATAAATCACTGAAGAAATATTATATAAGAACATTTTATTTGGGAACTGACATGGGTATTTATGGGTTAATTTCAGATTAGACATAATAAACACTAAGACACTGATCAACCTTTACCTTATGTTTACAATATCACAAGTATTCAGAGAATGCTTAATATTGCCCCTTATTTTGTGCCAATCTCAAGTTTCTATGACAACCCTTTCTTGAATTAGAGCCAATAATTTGATTTTGACCTTTCTTCTAAATACAACCTTGACCTTTGACCTTTCTCAAATACATAATTGCATCGGATGTGCATTAGCTATATGTATATGCCCATGTAATTTCATGGTGATATAACATGATATGTCTCTGCAGACACACAGACACACACTGATTACTATAATCTCTCCCAACCAATGTTGGGTGAGATTAATAATGAAGACAACCAGACTCATGTCTCTGTTGAAGGGATAAACTTATGTGGATGGCTGTGACAATTAATGTGTAATTCAAGTTTCACATATACAAATATTTTTATTTTTAAAAAAGAGGAAAATATGAAGCAAGATCAACTTGCATGTTGTAAACACCAGGAAATGTAGTTGTCCTTTGTTGTTTCTTTAAATTTTCTCTAGGGTAGCGTATACTTGTTAGGTATAAAGGGTAGGTGTAATAAAGTATAGCTTCATCCTGCTCTCCGGTCAATGGTGTTTTCTTTTCCAAGTCATTGTGTGTCTCATCGTGGTT
The DNA here is from genome assembly GCA_020466265.1 of Siphamia tubifer. Lineage (NCBI taxonomy): Eukaryota > Metazoa > Chordata > Actinopteri > Kurtiformes > Apogonidae > Siphamia > Siphamia tubifer. Next base: position 39,100,993 of record CM035794.1, on the reverse strand, counting down.
TCTCATGGCATAAATTCTGACAAAGATCTGTTTAGAAACCGAAAAAACACACTAAACTGAACGAGAAACTATTCAATGAATAAAAGACAATTACTGTGGGGAAAAATGCATTCCCTCAAATATTTCATTTTATACTGATGATGATGATGTCCATGAAGGACACTTTAAAAAAATATATAAAATTAAATCCTGCCCTCATGAAGCAGGATGATTAAATAAAGGCTTAAGTAAACAACAAGATTATCAGATTCTTATTTAAATTGGAGGTCAAGTAATGCAGAAACGCAATTTCATATACTGTATTTAGAAACTCGTCAGTCGCCTGTCATTCATGGGTCTTTGTCGCTCTCTGGTGGCTGCAGCCCTGAACCCCTCAATAAAAAATAGTGAAGTTCCCAAATATTATTTAGATGTATTTATTTATTTAGTTATTTTAGTAATGTCTTTATTGTTGTACAAGTACAATGAAATTGGAAGTGCAATCTACTTTTAGGTGCCATAAAGGAAAAAACTAAATACGTGTGTGTGTGTGTGTGTGTGTGTGTGTGTGTGTGTGTGTGTGTGGTGATAGTAAAGACAATCATGTTAATACTATCCATCCATTAATACCATCCATCTGACAGTGTTTAGTGCAATTATGACCCTTGTCTTTTTAATGTTTGTCCTGACCTTGGTTATTTTTGAGTGAAAATACTACTACTTATTATTTATATCTATTATAGAATATGCATCACATTTTTTTACGATTGTTTTGCATTTCAAACGTTTGTTTGAACAATTCCTTCCTAATCTTAATGTAAAAATTAGGGCTGTCATAATTAACGCTGTCCTTCATCATTATTAATCTGATTTTTTTTTAATTATCTAATACAAGTGGATCGAACAGACACTGTTGAATGTTGAATAAACAGAGTTTTTGAATGTTTTGGATTTTTCATCCCTTTTTTAATTTCTATGAATTTTAGTGGTTTTGCACGTTTTTTTTTATATTTTCCCTATATTGTTTGTGTGTTTCTTAGTGTATTTTGTGGGAAATATAAGTAAAAAACAGACAGAACATCGACATAATGTGTTTTGACAGAGTTATCGTATCACCGAAACACTTCTAGTTTAAAATACATGAACGTGAAGTAGACTTCGGTGGCAGACTCTGCTAGCACTAGGCTAACACATTGCCTGGCTTGGACAAACATGTTCAGTGCAGATTTATTTCATTCTCTCTTGAGTCTGTTCGCTCATAAAAATGAAACGCAATTCATATAGATAAGAGGAATATTAAATCATGGTTAATCGAAATTAATCCAAAGCAACCCTGTGACCAATCTGATTAAAGACTTTAATCATTTGACAGCCCGACTAAAAAAATATTTTTCGACTTTATGCACTTTAAAGTGTTACCCATATGGGGGCAGTGGTTTTTCATATGATGGTCTGACCCCCTTTAAATCACAAGTACAAAAACGTCATTGTGCTTTACAAGTTTCCCAGCGGTCCTCAAACGCATCTCCTGTCAATTGGAGTAGCTCACTGTCCTCCCGTTTGCGTCAATACCGCTCACTGCGTGTGTTTGTCTGCTTTATCCTGCACCTTACCGGGGGGACGCTGACCGGTCCGGTTGCTTTGTACAAAGAAGCACGGTGAGTTCATAGCTCCCGTGTCATTATCGTTACTATGTTTTTATTATGTTTAATCAAGTTCGGATAACTTGACTGGCCCGCTAGCTAGCAAAGCTAAGTTAAACGCAAATACACCACAGAGGAAGAGGTGCTCATTGTCGGACAGATACATATTTGTTGCACTGTTTTTTCTCTTCCTTATGGTGCCTGAACCAATTTACCACATTATGATAATTCTAATATACATGCATGCATGGTATAACAAAGACACATTTATTAGATCGATTAGCAATATTCTGCGATGAGATCCAATGATGTGTCCGATAATGGACCCAAGGTATAATAATCCCTTAGGCAGAGTAGCTTATATATTTTAATGTAGTTGGTGAACATACCGTTTCAACATTTCTTTCATTCTTTCTCTATTTACACTTTGTTACATTTATTTTTCTTACAGACTGCCCCACTTGGCAAAACTGCCGAAAGATGTACAGCTCAGCACTCTTAATACAAACCACGGCGTAATGAATGTTAGCTTAGTGTAGCAACGGAATGTAAACTGACACACGACAAAGACGTTGTCTCCATGCATCTTTAATGTATCCAGTGTCAGATAACAGATACGCGTTAGCATTTTAACGTTAGCCACGTCTCATCTGACCAATAGCCGTTAGCATCTTAGCCTATATAGTACCGTCTGGTAAAGCTAATCATAGCTCGCTCAGCACAAGCCCTCACTGAGACAGGTGCATTTACTTACTCCCGAATAAAAACGCACCCGGTGGATGCTTGAGTCATAATCGTGTTAAATTAACTCTGAAGTTTAATAGAAAGATAATGTTGTTGAAGCTTTGATCGAGCTGCATGTTTAGCTGAACACGCTGTGGATGAGCAGACAAGCTGTCAGTGTAAACTGGTTAATATTTGTTGCATGCGCTGCAGCTCCTGTGCAAAGCTTCGTGTCAGGTTTCACAAAAATAAACAGCAATGTGTCTAACATGCTCTATGGGCTTGAAACCAGCTTTGATGTTAGAAATTTCCCATATAATGGCAAGCAAAATATATTCCTGTAAATCAACTATGATGCAGTGTTTTAAAGGTGCACCCATTACGTGTAATATAACATTTGCAATGTGTGGTTTGTTAGAACTAACCGCATACACGTTAGCCAGGATACAGTGAATCAGTGATACTTGGCACACATGCATTTACTATATTATGGTATCAGCTTCACAGCATATGGAACCTTATTTTAAAGTATCTACAAAAAGTACACAGTCTAAACCTAGTGGCTCCTAACAATTTGCTTTTACACACGTAGAATCATTCAGTAATTGAATACCAGGACAATACATAGTAGTGTTAACATTATGACAGACAACATAAGGCATTTTATCTTTGTTAAGGAAAGATTCGTCATGTGGCTAACATAATAATTTGTCTGACTGAGGTGTTTCTCTCACCTTGTACATCATGAATGTTTTAATTTAGGGCAGGGATCACCAATCCTGGTCCTTGAGGGCCAGTATCCTGCATGTTTTGGAGGTTTCCATTCTACCAGCACACCTGACTGTCATTATCATGCTTATGTGGAACTTGACAAGTTTAACATTGGAATCAGGTGTGTTGGAAGAGGTATACATCTAAAACATGTAGGATAGTCACCCTTGAGGACCAGGATTGATGACCCCTGATATAGAGGGACTAAAACCATTATTCTACTCGCCAGCACTTTTTTTTGTTACTGGTTAGGCATTAACACTTTGTTTAGCTTAGTTACTCTAGTGCCAGTCATTGGAAGGGATGACGTAAGGCAGTATGTAAACCCTGAAAACACACAGGATCAACGTTTACTGAATGACTGGAGTAACTGGATCTTTATCCAGCATCCCACAGCGTGTCGGGTTACCAAGAGCTTTCCAGGACTGGTCTCCATGGAGACAAGTGGAGAAGCACAGAGGTGTTGGTTTATTTGGGGTGGGTGGGGTTTCACCTGAATTTGACAGGTGAGAAGCAGTGGCTATGTAGTTTCTCCATGCACATCACCTTGTGTCCTCACTTACATGTATTGTGATTAAGGTATTTGTTATTGTATCAAATCTAATTTCTAAACTATTGGCATATTTTAAACCTTATTTTATAAAGTGTGGTTCTAAAGCTGCTGAGAGTAAAATGTTAAAGGGAAATTTAAGTACACCTTTTAGTGTATTTAATTGCAGTTATTTAATATAATTGCATAATTATATTTACATTAATAGAAATTCATCATTTTATATCTGACATTGTTTTATTATTTAAGCTGGTATTTAGTGATGAGGTGTCACCACCAGACCTCACTGAAATTGCTACCAACTCAAGTAAAGCAGCCATTAGCAATTTGTTGATGGTCTTTATGACAAATGATGAATTTGTCAGAAAATAATAAAAATGTGTGGTGATGTTTTAGATATCTTGGTTTTGTCAGACCAACACTCCAAACTTCAAAGGTTCTGAATTCATCATGATACTAAATGGAGAAAATGAAGTAAATCCCCTCTGATCAGTGGGCCAATTGATGCCAGGTATCCTTTGACTTTTTCCATGTTTTATATTAGGCTGGGGCTATTTATTTTTATACCAGTTCATCTTTATTTGTTTTGAGTGTAAGAAAAATGTGAAAGATTAGATTTCATCCATATCTCTGCATTGCATGAGTTCTTTTGTGCTTTTTCTGCCACAGGGTTTACACTGATATGTATATGTAAGACAAGTGAAATGTGTAGACTGTGTAAACTGTGGTTTTGGTAGGTTAATAAATGTTACTAGAAATGTTTCACATGAGAGAAATAATGTCTTCATAGAAATATGGGAATCAAAACACTGGTTTGCACATTTTCAATGGTATACCTTTTTATTTAATAAAACATACCTTTCATATTGCCAAACATAACATCTTCAAATAGTTGTAACATCACATGGACAATTTTTTTTTCAGGAAAAAGTTTGTTTGCTCTGTACAGTCTCCTGACATAAAATCAGTTCACTATTTTTTGTCTCTTTCAATGATATAACACATGACTACATTTCAGTTATATTGGGTTGAGTAGCTACTGTTAGGATTTTTAATGTTTAACATTGATTTGACTTATACACTCTGTCCCTAATGAAGTATATCTGCAGATGTTTTTATGTGCTTCAGTAAAGGGATTAACAGTTGTACTAATAACATTTTGACCTTTGAATAGACATAGGGAGTGAAAAGAAGTGAGTCACAGTAGTTTTATTTGTACTCGGGTACAAGTTGCTGAATCCAGTTTTTGTGTATATGTTTAGCATGGGACACACCTACTGAAGACACAAACATGAGGCTAAGCAGGTGGGTCTGGTGTGGTGTTTAAACCAAACGCACCCTGCTGAGGTAGGCAGAACAAAAGATAGGATAAGGAACAAAGAACAGGGGAATTTTTAAGAATAGGCAATAAGGGTGATAATGATTATGAAATAGATGAGTTACCACTTACTCCCATGGTGGCTGTAAACTTCACTTTCTGTCTGCTGCACTTTAAACCACAGCATAAAACCAGAGTACAGGGAGCCTTTATAAACTATATTCATAAACCTGTTGGTGGTGTTCAGTGGACTGGGCTCAAGAATACAGACTTTAGAACCTTGCTTTACGGAGCTTAATAGTATTTTTAGTGTCACTGCTGTGAGATGTATATTTTGAGCTCAGTTATATATTTTTTACTTTTATTACCATCCATAAAAGTGCAGTTAGCTGTTAGAACCATTAGCAATACTCCATGAATACAGACAAGTGACACTGTGTCAGATAAGAAGGTAAATGGAAAACACTTACTGTTCTGGGAAAAAAATAAATGTAGACAAAAAAGCTGAACATGAGGATAATGGTTATTTTTGCATCAGAGGATTGATTGTCAACAGTTAAATTAATGATGAACAATCTCTGAAAGAGGGATGCCAGGCACAACCCTGCCCCATTATACGCATTTTACTTGAATTTTTGCTCTATCTTTTATAGCGGGAATTGAAAATTTGGGCAGCCCAGATAAAAATTGACATTAATGTGCATTATGAAGCTAGGGAAAGATGGGGGAAAAACATCTACAATAGCCATCAAATTACACATGAATTTGCATTCTTGTATGTAAAAAATAATATACATACATATATTTTTTCAATCATTTACACCTTCAAAGTAACAGAAAAGAAATAATAATGGTGTCTGCCAAAGTTTGGGCACCCTGCAGAGGTAATACCTTGTACTGCCTCCTTTGGCACGTTATCACAGCTTGTAAACACTTTTGGTAGCTGGCCAAGAGTCTTTCAATTCTTGTTTTTTGGTGTCTTTGCCCATTCTTCCTTACAAAAGTCTTCCAGTCCTTTGAGATTTCTAGGCTATCTGTTACACACTGCTCTTTTAAGGTCTAGCCATAGATTTTTCAATTATGTTGAGGTCAGGAGATTGTGAAGGCCATGGCAAAACCTTCCGTTTACGGCTCCTGGCGTCATCCACTGTGGATTTTGAGGTGTGTTTAGTATCATTATCCATTTGTAGAAGCCGTCCTCTCTAACTTCTGCTTTTTCACAGATTACAACAAGTTAGTGTCCGAAAGTTGCTGAAATTTTATTGAATCCATTTTTCCTTTACTCATGTTCCCTGTGCCACTGGCTGCAATACAGCCCCAAAGCATGACTGGTCCTTCCCCATGCTTAACATTTGGGCATGGGTTCTTTTCATGAAATTCTGTACCCTTTCTTTTCCAAACATATCATTGCTCATTCTGGCCAAAAAGTTAAATTTGAACATCATCGGTCCACAAAACTTGCTTCCAAAGTGCATCAGGCTCATCTGTATGTTCATTTGCAAACTTCAAATGATGGTTTGATAGACATATCACTGTTCAATCATTTCATATACAAGATGGTTTATCCACCTGCTGAAAAACATGTACCTCAGATATGTGTTAAAACTTTAATAACAGGGAAAGGGGCATTACTTTTGTTAAGGTTTTGATATAATGAAAACAAAATGTGTTTTGAACTTTCTCTCATCTGTACTTATTATTTTCTTGAAAAAGAAAACATCATAAATTGATTTTTTTTGTTTAAAAAATAATCAACATTTATTTTTAAGCCATATTGGCCAGCTCTAATGGAAATAAAGTCTAACTTTTTTGACATATACGAATGCTTCATCTGTAATTTGATGTCTTTTGGAGATTTTTCTATTTTTCCTTGGCTTCTTTATACACAATAATTTGTCCAAACTTTCTATATCCAGTGTATCACTGTGAAAACATTTTTATAGTGACTGACTTTTGATCTACATTCACCAAAATTCAATCGGATCTATTCTGGACCATCTTGGACCTTTCCTGGAAATTGGTCCTTGACTTTTTCCATAAAGTTGCTGATGACCAGACAAAAAAACAAAAACAAACAACTGTTCTTGCTTTTCAGGGGATGGGTAATAATTATAATAATGTTGGTTTGACTCATTTTCCATCCAATAGTATCTGTTGATCTACTATTTTATACACTGTGTTATTGGACAAATAAATCTATAATTTAATCATGGATTATTTGAAAATAAAGAATAATTGGCTACAAACTTTAGAAGAATTTTTTAATATCTTCTTGAAACTCTATTTGCTTTTTGATCATATTTACTTTCATTTATGTTTTTTTTTTTGCTTCTGTAAGGTCTATGAGGAAGATTGAAAGTTGTCAACCAAATCACAAAAACATCTACTGGATTGAGGCATAATCTGCAACACAGTAAAATATAAAATGGAATAATATGACATTTTCTTTCTGGTTTCACACAAGATAATAGTTTTACATAATTATATACAGAGTGTATATAATTTTACCTTTCTGAGACCCAGGTAAGTATATTTATTGTGTTAGATTACTGTAATTGTCTTGATTGGACATAACACAATGCAACAGATATATTTGAATTTCATTTGATGGAATGCTCTTTGTAGTGGACCATTTGTTTCCCTTTTTTTATTTAAGTTACTGAGGACAACATGTATTTCTGGGTTTTAAAAGGATATACAGTATTTAATTTAAAACGGATTAATAAATGTAAACTTTTGTGTACACTACCTTTTTTAAATGGTATGTAATATCTAAAAATAAAACATTTTTGTTTTTTCTTTCACTCTCCTAGGTTAACAGTAACATACCTGGAGGATTTGTGGTTATCTGAGCTGGTTTGCTATTCCTGTACCTGGTGACCTGGTTTTTACTGTCGGTCTGTCTGTTAGGTCTGTCTCACAGACTGAAACGACATTATCTGATCTCCTCATCCACTTGCTGCATCATGGTAAATAATCACACACCTTATTTCATGGACAGTTAGAAGTCATCTCATATGACTTTTTCTAAGACTGATGCGATTTTAAAAATAAATGAATATGGTCAGCTAATGGCCGATATTTAAGGCAGATTTAAAAAATACACATATAAAAATTTAAAAGCACATTGACTGTAAAATACAATTTGAAATGCATAGATAAAATTTAATGCAATATAAATTAAATGATTAATACACATAGTACTGTTTTAACATTGACTGAATATCAAGTGCTGCCCATACAAGTGCCTGTTGAAATATTGTCTTTAAAAAAAAAAAAAAATTAAGACCGATGACTACTACGGGAAAAAAAATCACCAGCCCAATAAGCCAGCCAATGTAATGGTCTGTCTCTAGACAGAGTTGATCTTTTTTAATACAGCAAAGCCTTGTACAGTTCTGAGATGTTGTTTTTAGGGCTGTCAAATGAGAAAAAAAATTAACCTGATTAATCACAGGGTTTTTTTGGATTAATTTTGATTAATCATGATAAACACTTTGTTAGGTCGACTATTCTGTCTTGGGGGTCTTCTAGTATTCAGATCCCCACAAAATACACAAAAACATCAAAAAATTGGAGAAAAATAATGTACAAAACATGCTAAAATTCACATTAAAAAAATCTAACAAAAAAGTGCAGAAAAATTCAAAGCATATTCAAAAACTCTTCTAAAATACATAAAAAAACTAAGAAAATTGATAAAACATTTTTGACATATTTATTCAACAGTTTCAGTAAAACACCTTGAAGCAAAACAACTGTTGCGTTTAATAACTTCAACAGATTAATCATGAAGGTTTAATCTGTGTTAATGTGTTTATTTTGACAGCCCTAGTTATTTTTTTACTACAAGAACAAATGCATCTCTGAAAGCCTCTGTCATGTCCAGAGGAGCCAGCTCAGGTGGCTCAGGCATTTTGTGAGGATGCCTCCTGGACGCCTCCCTGGGGAGATTTTCCAGGCATGTCCATCCGGGAGGAGACCTCGGGGCCGAACTAGGACACGCTGGAGAGATTATATCTCTTGGCTGGCCTTGGAACGCCGCGGGATTCCCCTGGAGGAACTGGCTGGGTTGAGGGAAGTCTGGGCTGATTTGCTGAGGCCCGGATAAGTGGGAAACGACAACAAGATGAAATTTTTTCACTACAACAGTGGTTCCCAACCCTGGTCCTCAAGTACCACTATCCTGCATATTTTAGATGTACCTCTCTACCAACACACCTGATTCAAATGATCAGCCTGTCATCAAGCTCTGCAGGAGCTTGATAATGACCGTCAGATGTGTTAGAAGAGGGAAACATCTAAAATAGGCAGGATAGTGGTATTTGAGGACCGGGGTTGGGAACCACTGCACTACAAGAACAAATGCATCTCTGAAGGCCCCTGTCAGGTCACAGGTCATCATGCATCGTGTCGTTTTTAGCCTTGTGATTGTCTACAAGGTCATTAACAGCTCTGTCTATGTCTGCAGAGTGTATGATGTCTGAGAGCAGCTGCTATGGCCTGCAGCAGCGGTCAGAGCAACGCTGAACCTCTGGAGGGGTTCCATGAGGTGAATTTGGCTTCACCTACCACCCCTGATCTTCAGGTAAGTTCATAACCAAAACGTTAGCGGTTCGAATCCTGCTCTGTCCTAGTCATCTGCTGTTGCATCCTTCGACAAAACTCTTCACCCTCCATGCCTCCAGTGCTTCTACTCCAAAATGCCTGTGAATGTTTGGTGCTAGTCAGGGGACCATAGGTGAAAATTGGCAGCTACACTTCTGTCAGCCTGCCTCATGGCAACTGTGCAAATGTAGTTTACCACCAGAGTGTCAATGTGAGAGTGAATGAATAATGCATCCATTGTAGGCACTTTGATTATGCCTTAATAGCAAAGCGCCTTTATAAACCTAATCCATATTTATTGTCAAGGTCATAACCTGATATTGCAGGTAAGAATCAATTTTCAGCACATTTTACAAAAAACCTCAGGACCTGATGACCGTATCATTCTACAGAACCAAGCGGAGCAGCGTCCTCCTGTTCATCACAACACTCCACCCACTTCACTATATCGCACCCATTCTCTGGGAGTGCCCCATCCTGGCCTCCCCACCTCAATACGGGCAGACCAACTCCCCACACAGCCGGTGTACTCCACTCCACGGCATAGCCACAATGGAAGGTAAATAACCTAAACTTTAAAAACATTCTGTGATATTTTGTGTAAATGTATTAGCTGCTGCCATTGTAATAAGTTAATATCGTAAAATGTTAAGCATCATCCTAACTTCAAGACATTTACATTACATTTTTTTTTAAATCTGGTAATAAAGTAATCACTGCAAATTTTTCTTTGATCAGCCTAAGGCTTTTTTTATGTTTGTGAGAACAAAGTTGATTATTGTTAACAGAAAAACATATAGATTAAGTACACTAGTTCCTCTGTTCTCTTAATAATATTCTTTTCTGTAACATTATCACAGCCATGTTGTCATTATGCTTTGAGTAATCTTAATGAATGGAGGAGAAATTTGTGCCGAACTGGACTCACTTAAAATTCACATATGGTTGATTTGAGAGAGCAGCTGCTTTTGAGTTCTCTTATGGGAGGCTTACTATCCCACATTTTGAAAACCCCTGCCTTAGAAGGAGAAGCCAAAAAAGTTTGCTCATGATCCTCACTTTCTGCTACATGGTCCTTCAACAATTTAAGTTAATGGTATAGAAGTTCCTCCTGTCCACAATTGACTTCTGATATTTTTGAGAATGTGTGGAAGTAAAATGTCAGGACACAGCATGGTTCCATTACATGTATTAACAAAAAATGTAAATGACATAATCATCTCTAATGACTGCTGTCACCATGGTTACACTACAGCCTGGAGGGGGAGTCTACAGATGGCAACCTCCTGCAAGGGGATGATGGTGAGGAGTGCAATGCTTTGAGTGATAGTCTGTCACGGCTGCGCAGCCCCTCTGTTATGGAGGTCCGAGAGAAGGGGTACGAGAGGCTGAAGGAAGAGCTGGCCAAGGCCCAGAGGGTAAGATGGACACACACACCTTTAGAGTTGTTGAAAGAGTTATTCATACTGGGTGAGTGTGCACTGTTTCTCAGTGAGTATGTAAGATGTCTCACCATCCTTGCAGTCTCATTACTTAAATCCCATGTTTGATTTGAATTCATTTTATGACTTTATTTTATAATGAAGTGAGGGTTAAGTCCTCAGGTTACTACTTCATGTTTTTCATCTATTTATTTGTGGCTGCCATGCTTTGATTTTACTTTGCCATGTTCATTTGCTGGTTGTTTTTCTGTTGTTGTTTTCTATTTGTTTGTGTGTATGTGTGGTGTGCATGGAAGGAGCTGCTGTTGAAGGATGAGGAGTGTGAGAGGTTGTCTAAAGTCAGAGACCAGCTTGGACAGGAGCTGGAGGAGCTCACCGCCAGTCTCTTCCAGGTCGGTCTAACCCTCCTTCCTCCACATGTCCATCTGTGTGTCTGCCTCTGCTTGTCATAGAGCTGCTGATCTACACCAAACCTTTTTTCCATTGCTCAGCAGAAAACCCACTTTGTGGGTTGACATTCTGGGAGCAAACTGAACCTTTCTAACCCCCCCTATGTTAACAGCTTCACTGTTTTTTCTTTTTCTTTTTTTCCATAGGTGTGGGGTGTTTCTGGGATATTATCTGTGTGCTTCTGTGATCTGTAAATATGTGTGTGCCTCAACCAGTAGGTAGTAGCTAAATGGTAGCGCTAGATAAGTTTTAATTGTCCACCGTTGCCCCGGTGGGGGACATAGAAATGCTGCCCATCCGTCTGGGAACCCTGTACTTTCCTTAACTTTTGACAGCTTTGATGGACGATCACCAAATTCACACCACACATGCCTCTCATAAAAACCTTGCTCGAGTTTGATGACACTTTTTTTTTGTTATTTGTACAATGGTGGACACAAGGCCTTCAGACCAACAGCAGGCTATTTTTATTATTAGCTCCTCCGGACGAAGTCGCGATGAGCTATTGCCATCACGCTTCGTCCATCCATCGTAGGCGTCTGTCGTCCACATTTCACTAAAATCGCTTCTCTTCCCTCAATTCTCAACAGATTTAAATTCTGATTGATTCATTAGATAGATCTAAGCATTAGGCACAAAACTTATCACTTTTTTGTCCAAATTTGCCTTTGTAAACAATTTGTTTACAACTTTATTTTTCCAGTTGCTCACTAAAATCACTAGTCTTCCCTCAGTTCTCAACAGAATTAATTTCCGATTGATTCACTGAGTTCAATTTCAATCTAGATCAAAGAAAGTAATTGTCCCAATATTAGTTTCTACCAATAACCTTCTGTGTAGAATTTAACAGCTTTAACCACAGTTATGTCATTACCTACTTACCTATTTTTGTTCAGTCAGATGTTACCCCAGAAGAGCTTTGGGGGCTTCCTATACCACTCACACTGTTTTTGGTATTTGTTGACACTGTGGGCATACAATAATTCTTCACATTTAAGGTATAAGTTCTCTAAGTTGAGTTCATTTTATTATTAGTAGTCATCATTAAAGAACACTGGCTAAAAAAACAATGTGTGCCCGAAATGGTCTTGGTTTCAGACTGTATTCGGACTATAGGCAAATAATGTCCAAATTTGATATCTTTGGTGGGCTTTTTTGTTTGTGGGTTTGTTTGTTTTTTCACTCATATGTGACCTGTAAGAGCATTTGAACAGCTCAAATCCAACTCGGGTCATTTTCATATGTGGTCCTAAATCTGATGCATATCTGATATTTTGCAGAGAGACTCCGGTCTGAACAGCCAGGTCGCATTTATCCAACCATCATTGAAATGTGACAAATGTCACAATTCTGCATCCCAGGAGGGCGAGTGGTGGCAAAAATAGTGTGTGCTTGCTTGGTCACATATTACACCAGGACCTCTTTTGCACATGTGGGTCAGTACAGGCTCACATTCACTTGGTACTCAAGTGATAGAAGTCGTGTTTAATGTGTAATATGAACGAGCAGACAAAAAAAAACTAATTTCACTCGAAAATTTTAATTGTGTATTAACATCTGCTGTTGGACATAACCTTGCATACCTCGGACATTTGGACCTGGGCAAAGGTAAGAATGTTATTCTAAAATTTGAAAATGTCATATGTGGTTTTTCCAGGAGGCTCATAAAATGGTCAGAGAAGCCAATGTCAAACAAGCAAATGCTGAAAAACAGCTGAAAGAAGCCCTTGGCAAGGTAACAATGCAGAACACTTCCACATTTCAATTGGATTGTTAAGCTTTATGATAAAGTAGTATCAGAGTGGAATGGCTACAGAACATGGAAACCAGAATCTGATTTGCACCATCTCCCCTCTTGCGGTTCAGATTGATGTTCTTCAGGCAGAGGTGCAAGCCCTAAAGACACTGGTTCTCTCCTCTCCCACCTCCCCTGTGGGTGAACTCCCCTCTGCAGGATCCAGCGGGGTGAAGACTCCCTTTAGGAAGGGTCACAGCAGGAACAAAAGCACCTCTTCTGCCATCATGGGGACACAGCCCGACCCATCAGCCACACAGCCCATTGTACGAGAGTGTAGAGAGGTGAGAGCTCTTACGTTCCCCATCAACTTGTTAGGGAACTGCTCAGAGGAAATCTTGTAAAATTTCATACTGGCTTCCAAAGATAACTGTAAAGCTAGGTTCATTTTAACAGACAGGTGCGATGTTTGTTTACCTGCTTGACTAGATTCAGCTACTTCCTGTAGCCTTCATCAGAAGTGTCACATGATGTTGTTGTGAGCTGTCTTATAGGCTGTTTCAGGAGGATTGGCCAGACAGCAGGGGGTCGTTACACCCTAGATTTAGCTGACATTATGGAAAAGATTATAAAATCAGGACACGCCAAAATACTCGCAGACCATTTCAACACCATGGGCAGCACAGGAAACACCTAATTCACACATGAAGAAGAGACGGCACCATAGCAATTATGAGCCTAAAACTCACCCATAAAGAAGACGGCAGCATACACATCAAAATACACTGCATACCAACACACACAGAACAATACCTTCCTTGGATATCAGAACATCCCACAGCACAAAAACACTGTACAATAGGGTTAATCTGGTTACAGACACACAGGGCAGGGATGAAGAGGAGGCACACAAACAACACACACTCACACAATGCCACTATCCACAATGGGCAATAGCAAAAGGAAAGTCCCGCACAACACACACAGAAAAAGAAGCAAGACACAAATCCACCGGCCATAGTCACACTGCCATATATTCGAGGGGCGTCACAGAACAGATTCAGAGGGCAATGAAGGTACATAACATCAACATAGCAGTCAAACCACACAACAAACTCACTTACTGGTTAGACCCAAAGACAAGATACAGCAAGAACAAAAATACGTCATATATGAAATGCCATGTTTATCGTGCAATAAAACACATGTGGGAGACACCAGGAGACCATTTGGAACACACAAAAACCCCACGCTGAATGTGAAAAGGAAACCTCACACAAATGAACAAGAGCATCAAAACAACAAGTACATCAGGAAAACCTTAAATCAGCCATTTCAGAACCACTGCAAGATAGAAAACCACACAATGGACTGGAGAAAGGCCAGGGTCATCTGTGCTGAAAACACCAGGTACCACCGCTGGATCAAAGAGGCCGTTAAGATACGAAAACGTGAACCTGACAATGAACAGGGATGACAGTACATACACCAAATCACACACCTGGGATGCAGTCCTGGAGAAGACAGCAGGGGGGCACACCCACCCCCTGCTGATGAAGACTACAGGAAATAGCTGAAAGTAGTCAAGCAGGTAAACCAACACTGCACGTGTCTGTTAAAACGAACCTAACTTTACAGTGCTCAGAGGAAACATAGTTTAGACTTAAAACAAATGTATCTGTATCTGTACTCTTTTTATTATTATTTTTTTCATCGCCTTTAGGTGGATAGTCAGTTGTTCGGTGAGTTTAAGGTGTGGAAGGAGGAGCCGACGTTGGACCGGAGCTGCATCTTCCTGGAGAGAGTTTACCGTGAGGACATCTACCCCTGCCTCACTTTCAACAAGAGTGAGGTAGACTCATATCCTCTGGACCCTTTCCCTCTTTTCTGCTGAGTGATAATTGTTACAAGGAATGGTTATGGTTGGCTTGATTGGAGTGTCCACTGTCATTCCCTTCAGTGTCCTGCACCAGTACTTTATCCTCTTCATATTCTGTCCTCTGTCTCTCAGCTGGGTTCAGCCATCCTGGAAGCTGTGGAACAGAACACACTCAGTGTGGAGCCAGTGGGTTTCCAGCCACTGCCAGTGGTCAAAGCCTCAGCAGTGGAGTGTGGAGGACCAAAGTGAGACATCTTACACACACACTCATTCACACACACTCTCCTCTTCACTAGGCTTTCATTCCTTTATCATCATCTCTCCATCTTCCTTCACTTTCCTGCTCTAGTGGGCGAAGGGCTGAGCTTATCACGTAAGTCTGGCTGTCTCTCTTCTGTCTCCATCAACATTATGAAATTTCTGTTCTGCTACTCCTCTAAACCCCTGCTCATTCATAATATCACCTCCTTTACGCCTCTCCTTGCTGCTATTCATCAGAGAGCTCCTGATGAAATAAACCTTGATAAACTTGAACTCTCCTTTTTCCTTTCTGTGCTCCACTCTGGTTTCCTTCCACGCTAAGAGCTGTAGTTTAGTCATTATTTGCTTTTATTGACACATTTTTAAGTTTGTATGAATTTAGTTTTACTCCAGTGGAATTAATTAAACCCATATCATTTTCATCTCTCTTTATTAGAAAATGTGCCCTGAGCGGTCAGACCAAAACCTGTAAGCACAGAATCAAGTTTGGAGATTCATCCAACTATTACTACGTGTCTCCCTACTGTAGATACAGAGTAAGTATTTACATATTTACAGACACAAACCATAAATACTAAATAACAAATACATTTCATAGTGATGGATAGATTGGGTTTTAAAAACCTGAAGCTTTCTTTCTTTGTGTTTTTGGAACTTCACAATAGTGAATAATAGTTTGAAACAATTTGTTTTGAGCAGTGAGGCTTAACAATAAAAGCTCTGAAGTTTTTTTTTTTTTTTTTTACTTTTTTTTATTTCACACATATACCTTTGTTTAGTACATGGTACGAGATTGTGGTGAGACAAATGGTTAATATACTAATATTAATATACATAAGTGAAATGTTTAATTGTTTTCTATATTCCTGTAAAAATTGCACTCAAAATAAATGAATATTAGTTGGTATTAAATGTCATTTTGATGGGCTGAAACAGAATGTTAAAACCTTGTTATACAGACATCAGTGCTCCAGTATCATGCATCCATTAAATCCAGTAGACTATAAAATAAGTAATATAGCCACCTGGGTACGTGTGTGTGTTCGTGGGTGGAGTTTAATATGGGACATTTTTGTCCACGTGGTCACTGATCTTTCCTTCTTTCTGTTTTTTTTTTTTCTTTTTCATCAATGTAATGTAGACATCAGTACTAATCAGTGGGGTAATCCATGTACCATGTTATGCAATATCTAATGAATATTAACTCTACCCAATATCGCTGTAGTGGATATTGTATTTAAAAACTACTGAAGGTCCTGAAACACCAGACTGACAAAATCCATCAAAATAGTGTAAAAACAATCAATTTCATTAAGCTAGTCACACCTGTCACCACATTTTGCAGCCTTCTATCAACCCTAAAATATTTTTAACAGATCAAAAATTTACCAAAGGACCACCAGTCTAGTTATGAGACAGTTTAGTGAGTGAGTCCACATCTGACTCAATTCCTATTTGCAAAAGACCATTTTGTAGTTAAATTGTAATGATTGTGCAAGTTATCTTTTATTAGGCCTTTCCCACGGACCACGTCAGCGCAAGGCCTAGTGAGTCCGCTGTGATCACCAGGGGACGAACTATGCCAGGGACGTGGTCGCCACGGACGACTTGCACCACGTCAGGCTACGTCTGCACAAGTTTGACACGTTTTATTTTTGAAACCGTGTCAAAAAATATTATGTAAAAATTAAACTGTTTCAGTAAAAATCTGCGTCAGCATGGGGGCAAATCGCTTGTTGAAAACGATGCAATTCACGTGACACACCACTATGCGCGCTGTAACCCAGTTCCACCGGATACAAGAGAACAATACAAGTAGTGTGCATGCGCCCACATCCCTTTTGCTACCAGCTCGACACACACGCCGGACACAAACAACAAAATAATAACACTGCTAACACCCTACCCTTAACCCATTCACCACTGCTACTCTGTTGTTCGCCATTGTTACTGTCTTGTGAGGAGAATGAATGCTACAGGTGCAAGGCTGCGTTTTTTCTGGTCATGTGGTCATGACGTGTGTGTGTGAACACACGGATGTTGCTCCGTATCCAGATATTCCCACTCTGGGTTCCATTTTCCAAAGAGTTTGTTTTCAGGTATCTGTGAGACGGGTCCCATTTTGACGAAAGGCCAATCCATTAAAGTACATCGGTTTCACACGAACTCATATCCATGCAGACGGGGTCTCACACATTCACGGTAGCGAGCCGTGTCCGAGCATGTGCATGTCACACGCACACACAGCATATTTGCTCCTGCTCAGAATGAATGAGAGTCTATGGGCTACGGCCACTCTGGGTCACTGACATGATTGTAAGTGTTTCACATGTGACACTAGACCCCATAGTGATGTGGGGAAGGTCGAAAGGTTTCGAAAAAAAATCTGCTTAGTTTTTGGCCAAAATTGTGCAGCCCTAGGCAGAACCCTAGTCTAATAAAGATCAGCTTTCTTATTCTGAAGAATCTAAAATTGACAGGATGGACTGACAGAGCACATTCACCATGTGTCCATCTAAAGATGCCTTTTCCTGGGGTATTTCCTGTCCATGCAGGAACCCTGACTGCAGTATGTTTACTGAACCAGAACCAGAGGTCAGGGTCAGATGCTGGTCGCAGTAGCTGTCCTGTCTCTGCTGCTTACAGTTGACTTTCTGTACCAAGCTCAATGAGCTGAGTCAACAGTTCTACAGTCTGGTGTTGGTATCTTCATCTCCTAATGTCCTGATTAGGGCTACTTCATATTTTGTCTTTTTTAGCCACAGCTGTTGTAAAATCATGCAAAACATGTTTGAGCACTATCAAATGAACTACTTATTGTTGAGTATGCATCTTTCTTTTCTCAGATCACAGCAGTGTGTAATTTCTTCACCTACATTCGCTACATCCACCAAGGGCTGGTCAAGCAGCAAGATGGTGAGACACCTGTTCTTTTTGTGACTAATTGAGGAGCCAGAAAAAGGGCTGAAAACATTAGACTGAGTTAGATTTAGGCTACAAGAATGAGCTGTAAGCAGAGTCAAATCTGACAGATGCATAGTTGCCAGATCCGTCTACTTTTAAACTTGACAAGTAGAAATCTTTGTGCTCTCTTGTACATAATAATACATTTTATTTGTAAAGTACTTTACATTTGAAATCAAATCTCAAAGTGCACAGTAGAAGATAAAATAAACAGATTAAAATCAAAGAGTAAAAGCTTTTTGTTTTTTTTAAAAAAAAAAGGTTTTATGTACTTCTTTAAAAAGCATCCCTGTCTGTGGAGCTCTGAGAATGTCTGGGAGGGTGTTCCACAGACAGGGGGCAGCAGCCTCACAGGCAGGCAGTTGGCTTGACCAGGTTCTGTCTGAGGTATATGAGGTGTTCAGTGAGGTAGGTGGAGGCCACACTGTGAAGACAGTGGTGGGTGTGCAGGAAGAGTTTATATTCAATGCGAAGGTGAATGGGGAGACGGCGCAGATAGTGTAGGATGGGGGTAAGGTACTCATGTTTACACACCGTCATCAGGACCCTGACAGCACTGTTCTGGAACCAGAGTTTGACTGTAATCTTTTTATTTAACAGTAAAACAGTCAATCTCACCAAATCAGTTACTTTCTCATTCAGTTGGATGACATCAATCCAGTAATTATTATATAATTTATTCCTCTACATGTATTTATAGAATTGCAACTTTGAAGTATTTTAACTTTTTGGTTAAGTATTTACATTTTTGCTACACAACCTTTTTTTCTAAACTAGTCCCCTATGAGGTGAAATTATTACATGTTCATAATTTTTATACTTTATTCTATGACCAGTAGTGTTAAAATTCTAACAGTAGTGCGCTTCATTCTGACATTACTGTTGGCTTACTTACCAAATATACAGATCAATAATGTGACATAATCATGTGGTTCTACCTGGAATGACAAACTGGTTCTTAGGTCTATCAGTCAGATCAGTGCTGAACCAGTAACAAGCCCACCAGAACCAGCACTAGACTTTGCTTTAAATTACCCTCTCTGCATAATCAGTTGATTTATTTTTGATATTCTGTTTATTTTGATATTGGTGCCTCGTTCACATTAATGTGAATGTACCTGGTGTGAGTCCTTTTCTGTTTTTTGCAGCTGAGCAGATATTCTGGGAGGTGATGCAGCTACGCAGAGAAATGTCCTTTGCCAAGCTCGGTTACTACAAAGACCAGCTGTGACCGGTGGACCCCACCCCTCCATTCACAGCAGACTCCACCCCCATGTCCTACTCCACCTGCTGTTCCTGGATGATCTCCTCCAATTCTTATCTGTTTAAGGAATCCCCTTCCCCTGTACCTATGAGAACCCCTATTGTTTTTGTGCGTGAGAGATTAATTCAATCATCATAAAAGAAAACTCATTTTCATTATTATTAAAATACTCTAGAAATGAAGGACTTAAATCTATTGACATTTCACTTTTACTTTTTCCCCAACCCCTCTAAAACTTTTCCAGTCATCGGAGGAAAAAAAGCAATTGTATAACGGGGCAGCAGCACTTCATTTAGTCCATTACAGTTAAGGACTGATTAAATGAGGCTTGGAGCAGATTTTTTTTTTTTTTAAGTACAAAGTTAAAATAAGTTGACGGAAAATCAAATCTCAAAACCAAAATTGGAGTTTTGGAGTAAAATGTGATTTTAAAATAGAACTGGGAGGGGGTTCAGAAGTTTCCTTTCAGATCCTCTTACCTGTTCTTTAAAATTCAGATTTTTGACAATCTGAATCCATGGTGTTCAATTTTGGCCAATCGGAGAGATAAACAGGTGATTGACAGGTGCAGTCAACAACTGCTGGGATAACTCCATGATTTCTGCTTATAGTAGATAATTGAGAAAATGTTCTCTAAATCATATCTTCTTGCAATTTGAACTTTTTTTTTTCTCAATCTGCAGCTTTTCCCTTAAATAACTATTAAAAGTAATGTCCATTCAACATAATCACATTTTTATTTTATTTGCCAGTGGAACTCTTATTTTCAAGGAAGTTATTTTCTCAAAATTATAACTGTGAAAACATTTTGGTTTATCTCTAATGAAACCATTTAAGAAAAAAGTACAGTGATGCATCATTCCAACACAGTGGCTCTATTGCTCTCTTGTAGTGTCACATGTCATATTATTGCTAAAAGAACAAAGTAACTTCTGTTGAATATTTATGACCTGTACAGAAACAAACGCACTAACCAGTTCACATGAGTAAACAATCATGTTATTGTTTATATGTTTATTTAAATTTAGTTAATGTATAGGCAGCTTGTGAAGGCATTTGCAGTTTATGGATCTGAATGCTAAGATAATCAGTAGATCTGTCTGAAGGTAAAAGGACAATGGCTTTATTTTAAAATCCTTAAATATTTTATTTCTAGTTACTTTTTTGTCAGGGTGGTATCATATGTTAAGCAAAGACAGTAAAGGTAAACTGAACATTCTCACTCAGCACCATTTAAGATAAAATACTTATGCATTTGTGTAAACCTTAGTAAAAAAAAACGTGAGGGGATTTTCCTTTTACAGCTCCAGGCAATTGGCCCTGCTGTACGGAATCAGTCAGACATCTGTGGATAGTTAAATTGTGTGTGTGCGAGTGAGTGAGTGTGTGTGTGTGTGTGTGTTGAGTGTGTTGTATGGCTGTTTTTGTGTAAACTTTATAAATATTTAAAACCGTCTGCACTCCATCTCGCTCTCATTCAAAATCAATGTCACTCTCCCAGTTTGGTTTAGTGCCTTTTCTCTCAGACACTCTGAAATAAAAACAGTAATACCTCTGGAAACTTGCTGTTGTGTGTGCTGTCCATTCTCCTCTACACACCAAATGTCAGGTGAGAGACATCACGACAGCAGTCAGACTTGATAATCTACTAGACAACTGTAAGATGTCCAATGTATAAGGTATAGCAGGCTCAAACTACACAAACACCATTTCATAGCATTTACTTTCCTAGGAGTCATTCATGCACCATCACGTTTATTATTTCTACTCAGTTAAATTTTTTCCACATCTTGTTTTGATACTAGAGTGTTGGAACTCTGCACAACAGATATTGTAATCAGGGTTTAGATATGGACTCTGCGGTGGTCAATCTATGTGTGAATATGAGAGTATATCCTAAATTCCTGAGCTAGTCATTTAGAATTAGAATGTTATGAACTGTGGCATTGGGTAAGAAAAATTATGGCAATACCTCATACATCATAACACTCTCCCACAGCCTTTTATTGAAGGCACAAGGCCTTCGGAATAATCGCTTCTTCTTACCCTGACGTCTCATCGCTCTTGAACAGGGCAGTGTGAAGTCAGACCACATGACCACTGCTCCTTGGTCTTAATTTACCTTGTAGCAAACTTACATCTTTTTCTGATTATCCTTGATTTTCCTCAGACTATGTGACTGGTGAGTACCGATGTGTTCTTTTCACAGTAAGCATGGAAATGCTCATTGTTTCACCATATCATAGCTGTGTGTTCTATAGTTCACCAATTACCCTACACACCTGAAGGGGAGGCACCAACAGGAAATTGATTGGCAAATTGGTTGAATTCATACCAAATTGGATTATAGATTCATCCCAGTGAACCACAATAGATGTGGTTACATTTCGGGAAATGTAAAGTAATAAAAAAAATAAAATAAAAAAAAAAAAAGTAGAGTAAATCTTTTTTTTTTTTTTTTACAAAAAAAAATTCCCTCCAATTGCACTGGAAAAATTTCTAGCCTGGCTGTGGCTCAATTTTTTAGTAAATTCACATTTTTTTTTTTTTTATTATTCATTTATTTTTACTTTTTTTTTTCAAAATGTAACCACATCTATTCACTTGTCCATTTCTGACAACAGGGTTTGAATCACTATTAGACCTTATTCTACGGCCCTCTAGAACGTCCCGTTCACTTTGAATGACGTCAGGGGGCAGATTTTTTTCGATAACCGCCCGCTGTGCCATTAACGCTGCCCATGGCAACGGGTTTTGTCACTTCAGATTCACCGTACAATATCACTCCGCAGGTAGTTCGGCCACTTTTAAAGTAAATATTAGCTTCGTTGTAACTGCTAGCTTATCCAATGTTAACCTATCCTGATGTTATCCTTACCGTAGTCAGGAAATCAGGGGAAATTGCCGTACTCATCTCGCACAGAATCTGTAGGGCCGAGTAAGTATTTAACCCCTCGGTTAACTCCTCTATGCTGGTTTTTATAAAACAAGGAGCGGTTTCAGTGAGCTTCGTTTTCAGTATTCATTTGCGGGAACGAGACAACCTGCTCCGGTCGCCGACCTGACTGTGTACATCCATCTCTCTTTTCTCCGCCTAAAACACTCTGCACCCCCCTTCTGTCTGCCCCACCTATTTCACAACACTAGTCTGTTAAAGTAGAGACAGTAATAAACTGTAATAACCCGTAGACCTCTTCGGCGTCGGGGTGTTGTTCCACACCGAAGGGGAATATTACAATAACTCGTGTTCCATGTATTATCCCACTTGTTCTACAGCCCTTAGAATGCTCCCGTTCACTTTGAATTGCATTCCCTGCCTCCCAGCCTTTTTCAATAACCGCCCGCTGCGCCGTTAACGCCTGCTGCCCATGGCAACGGGTTTTGTCACTTCAGATTCACGTTACTATATCACTCCGCAGGTAGTTCGGCCACTTTTAAAGTAAATATTCACTTCGTTGTAACGGCTTTTTTTAAAATCCAATCTGTTATAGTAGTAGCACTAATAAAATGTAATAACCCATAGAATAAGCGGGATAATGCATTCCCCGCATTGTCGCTTGCAAATTCAAGACCTTTATGAATTAGTATGGATGTTTATATTTTAAAGGCATACTATTCAATTGTACATTTTTCTTTTATGAATTCTATCAAGACATCTGGGTACAAAGTGAAGTAACAGTTGAGTTAAGTCATATGAACTTGTAGGCAAGTCAAAACATTAGGCTATATATTTTAAAGCAACTGTGTTTGTGTAGCTAGCACATTTTATTTATATTGTCATTAGTGGTGCGCGGGCTACCCGCTGGCCAGCGGATATCCGCGGGTGACCCGCGAGTCGGGCGGGCTGGGTCGCAGTATTAATACATATTGCGGATGGGGTCAGGGACGATCAATACCCGCTGAGGTGTGTGTGTGTGTGTGTGTGTGTGTGTGTGTGTGTGTGTGTGTGTGTGTGTGTGTGTGCGTGCGTGCTTGGCTCGCGCATGTGCAAGCCCGTCAGTTCCTGTTTTGAATGCTTTTTTATCCCAGCTTTTTGTTATTTGTTATTAGCGCCAAATCTCCCTGAACACTCAGAGATAAGAGTGAAAATGTCGGACTTGATCAGGGAGAAGATTAAAACAGGCGATGCGAAGGTTGTACGGAAACATTGTATGTGTTCGCTTTATAGAGTGATGATGTGGGTGGAGTCTATTTTATGTGCTGGAGTGCATATTGAGACGTTAGAAAGGAGGCAAAAATTATGCTTCATGACTTTTAACATTAGAAGCGCAAGGTAAAGATGCCGCGAATGTACTATGTGAGTTTAGAGCCAAATTTAAGCTCGCGGGTTGATAGCGGGCGGGTTGGGTTTATCGATACGTGACATCATGCGGGTTGGGCGGGGCGGGCCTAGCCACGTCTTAGGTTTGGGCGGGGCGGATTTCTGTAAAACCCCCTAACCGCGCATCACTAATTGTCATCAAGACAATCAATGATAGGCTGGATGGATCACCTGCTCTGTTGAATGTGGTCTCACATGGGTCACATATATATGCCATCATTGTGAATAAGATTTGTATAAATATTTTTTTAATTTGTTGATTGTAATATATGCAGTAATTATAAATGCCTAAACCAGGAAGTGGTGTCACAGTTGTGCCGGCTTTAACATGGCTTTTGGTAGCGTATACGGGCCAAAACATCCTATCTGCTCAATCTTTGATCGATAGTGATCATTTTGAGTATCAGACAACTTCAAAGCATAGACAGAAAGACGATCATTTTTAGCCATAATACTGTACAATGATAGAACGCCGTATTTTCTTGCCGTCCTACGTGGCAGTACAACAGAATCATGGGATCGCGTGACGTCACATGCATGGCCTCGTGAATGGTACTACAACCAATCAACGTAATCTTTAAGATGACGTAATTATACACCGGAAAGTTCACCGAGGAGTCCGGAGAAAGTTACAAATGAATAAATAAAATTGGGGATTATGGATCTTAAGGACAGTTGTCGC
This sequence comes from Siphamia tubifer, assembly GCA_020466265.1. Lineage (NCBI taxonomy): Eukaryota > Metazoa > Chordata > Actinopteri > Kurtiformes > Apogonidae > Siphamia > Siphamia tubifer. The sequence continues at coordinate 39,076,403 of CM035794.1, read as the reverse complement.
TTCTGTAAAAATAATTTAAAGATTGCTGACGTTTCCTCACATGATTCTTCACTCATCTTTGATAAATTGATATCACTACCCATTGTTGTTGTTCTTCTTATGGCTGCTCCTGGTTGTCTTCTAATCATTGCAGCGTCACTTTGTTACGTCTGCCCTCGGACTCTATACTTCATCGTGATTCGTCGGCAGTTTCAGGGTAATTTAGCCTGAAACAATGGAATTTCTACACCAAAATGACATGTTCTCTGACATGGTTCTTCAAGAAATTATAAATAATTCACTGCATCATTTAAGGGTGATAACTTCTTGAAATATAACCACTTTAAAATTAATTCATGAAGGAATAACAAATTCAACAGTTATATGCTTTAAAATACAGTTTAATGTATGCTGTGAATCCTAGTGATTAGGAGAAGCAACACATTCCTGAAAGGTTACACTACCGTTCCAAAGTTTGGGGTCACCCAAAGAATTTTGTGTTTTCCATGAAAAGTCACACTTATTCACCACCATATATTGTGAAATGAATAGAAAGTAGTCAATACATTGACAAGGTTAGAAATAATGATTTGTATTTGAAATAAGATTTTACATGAAACTTTGCTTTTGTCAAAGAATCCTCCATTTGCAGCAATTACAGCATTGCAGACCTTTGGCATTCTAGCTGTTAATTTGTTGAGGTAATCTGGAGAAACTGCACCCCACACTTCCAGAAGCAGCTCTCACAAGTTGGATTGGTTGGATGGGCACTTCTTGCGTACCATACGGTCAAGCTGCTCCCACAACAGCTCAATGGGGTTCAGATCTGGTGACTGCGCTGGCCACTCCATCACCGATAGAATACGAGCTTGCTGCTTCTGCTCTAAATAGTTCTTGCACAATTTGGAGGTGTGGTTATGGCATGGTGTTGCAAAATGGAGTGATAGCCTTCCTTATTCAGAATCCCTTTTACCCTGTACAAATCTCCCACCTTACCAGCACCAAAGCAACCCCAGACCATCAGATTACCTCTACCATGCTTAACAGATGACGTCAGGCATTCTTCCAGCATCTTTTCATTTGTTCTGCGTCTCGCAAACATTCTTCTTTGTGAACCAAATACCTCAAACTTAGATTTGTCCATCCACAACACTTTTTTCCAGTCTTCCTCTGTCCAATGTCTGTGTTCTTTTGAAGCCCAGAATCCCGCAGCCGCCTCTTCACTGTAGATGTTGACACTGGTGTTTTGCGGGTACTATTTAATGAAGATGCCAGTTGGGGACCTGTGAGGCATCTGTTTCTCAAACTAGAGACTCTAATGAACTTATCTTCTTGCACAGTTGTGCAACACGGCCTCCCACTTCTTTTTCTACTCTGGTTAGAGCCTGTTTGTGCTGTCCTCTGAAGGGAGTAGTACACACCGTTGTAGGAAATCTTCAATTTCTTAGCAATTTCTCGCATGGAATAGCCTTCATTTCGAAGAACAAGAATAGACTGTCGAGTTTCAGATGAAAGTTCTCTTTTTCTGGCCATTTTGAGCGTTTAATTGACCCCACAAATGTAATGCTCCAGAAACTCAATCTGCTCAAAGGAAGATCAGTTTTGTAGCTTCTGTAATGAGCTAAACTGTTTTCAAATGTGTGAACATGATTGCACAAGGGTTTTCTAATCATCAATTAGCCTTCTGAGCCAATGAGCAAAGACATTTCACCATTAGAACACTGGAGTGATAGTGGCTGGAAATAGGCCTCTATACACCTATGTAGATATTGCACCAAAAACAAGACATTTGCAGCTAGAATAGTCATTTACCACATTAGCAATGTATAGAGTGTATTTCTTTAAAGTTAAAACTAGTTTAAAGTTATCTTCATTGAAAAGTACAGTGCTTTTCCTTCAAAAATAAGGACATTTCAATGTGACCACAAACTTTTGAACGGTAGTGTATATTAAATTATAATCAATCAAACAACAATAAAAGCATATCCAGTGTGTTAATACAGGCAGCCTCTGTAAAGTAACACCATAACATATTGTATGGGAAGTCATGTTTTGCAAGGAAAGAATACATTTCAGGTAAAGTAACACAATGCACTACAAAAATACCAGACCTGAACCACAAACACTCAACACTGTTAAGACCAACTTTTCATCATAGATTCCAGAACAACTGTAGACACTAAGGATTTCCAGTGTATTCATACTGTGTGCTGTACACTGCTTATTTTTTTCCAGTATACCTATGCCTTAAGTAAAACATGACAAATCCCTATTTTTAACTGTGCTTTTTTTGTTGGTTTGTGCCAACCTCTGTCTCAGCTGCTCACTGATTAATCATCAAAAAATCAAAGCCTGTAAATTAAAGATCTGGAAACATTCAAGAAACAGTCCAAACTGATAAAGAGATGATGTGAACTGAGGAAGAATATAATTTAGCTTCACATTTTGTTTCATCTTGATCCTTTTCTTTTTTATGTTATGTTTTTGACAGAGGTATGTGTGGTTTTAGTTTCCATCCTAAATGAAAATAGGGTAATTTCATTCCTTTTTTCTACATTGTGTCCATTTCCATGCCGAGTTATTCATCTACCGTGGCCAAATTCCCCACGCTAATCCAGGCAGGATGAGTGCAATGAGAAGCGAGGAGAACAGGTTGACTGCATTGTTGTCCAGGATTGGTTTTCCACAGATCCGGCGGGTGGTGGCAGACTCATAACTCACCACCTTACCAATGTTTGAGTCAAAGCCTGAAAAACAAAAGGGGAAAAGTTAATACACAAGCACCTAAGTCTCTAATGGATCAGGTCAGACTTGAGTTATGTGAGTCAATCCACCTGATCAGACATTGTCAGACCCTTAACCTCACTGATGCCTCACACAGGGACCACTAAAACCATGTTTTAATGTTGGGAAGCACTTTCACAGCAAACTTAATCCAAAACAAAATGAATGCTCAGAGCAGACAGGATAATTATATTGGTGGCGTGGTTCGGTCAGATCTCAGTGGTAGAGAGTCGAATAGTCAGATGGTCCAATCATCTGATTGGTGAGTCTCAGTCTGACCCCGCCTCCCTGTACACTAAACAGGTACAGAGGTTGGCTTCATCAATTCTTAATAATGACTCTCATTCTCTCCAGGGGGAATTTCAATTCCTTCCTTCTGGACAGCAGTTTTTATTTCCCAGGTGTAGGACACAGCGTTATAAAAACAGCTTTGTTCCTGTTGCCGTCACTGAGCTCAATAAAAATAGTGGCATTGCATTTGTCTGATCATTTAGTTGTTTGTCCTATGTATTCATTTGCTCCATTTATTATTATTGTGACCTGATTTTTAAATTACTAAACATAGATTTTTATAGTGGTTTTTATCCTAGAGCGTTTGTATTTTCTTCAGAATTTTATTGTGTTTTATCGTATCTTCTTTTTATTTATCTATTTTATGCTTTATTTACCCATGCTGCTATATTAATGAATGGTGGAATACTGAGCACTTTTTTTGTCCTTTGTCTTGTCTTGACACTCGATCAGGTACCTGCTTAACAGGTTCAATGTGTGTCTTGTTGTAATGCCAAACGCATTTACTCCATCTGCAAAAAAAATTACCTACTCGTACAAATAAAGTAACCTTGACCCTTAACAGAACATACAATTATTGAGTTTCATGTAGGTGAAAGAGAACAATGTTACGGCCTGGGAACAACAACATCACTAAGCTTAACTGACTGTTAGAGCAGTTGTGAAGTTGTTATTGAACAAAATCAATTATCACAGCTACTAAACAAACATACTCCATACTCCTGGACTACATTTTGTCCGAATTCTAGGACTGAATAAATTGGTAAAAATTCAAAATGCAATTATTCTAGACAATACTGCAATTTTAATTTGACTGTACTTGCTTGATTATTAAGTAAACGCACAGATTAGTCATTGATTTTTCATGTTTTATAGACTTTGATTAAATGTAACAGACTGTTCAGTGACACTCTGTCATTGTTACCCATGCTAAATTGTGTAAATAATGATTAGTAATTAATATCACTTCCACACTGTAAAGTTTTTTTATCATTATTAATATTATTTGAATGTACTTTTACAAATCACTAATCCTGAAGAGAGCCAATTTATTTACTTTGATATTTCTCTAGTTTAATACATTGTGCATGAGTAAAAGACAGATTAATCACTGATAATTATTGTTAAATAAATCCCAAAAGAGTGACACAATATGAGTCAGTTTAGAAAAACCTCAGATAATGTAATTGAACATCACTAAATGTAATGTGAATTAACATTTAATACATCAACATTATAAACAATTTTGCTAGTCATGTTAGATTTACATAAGTAATAGTGGCAAACACAACTCCCATCATTCCATGCTACTTGCTGGCATCATCCTCATATGTGTTTTACAATTGGTTTCACCCTAAAATACATAGTATTGCAAGAGTATATATATATATATATATATATATATATATATATATATATATATATATATATATATATATAAAATATAGTCAGAACATTTGACCTAGTGTTTGTGAAGGTAAAAATCTGCCTTGATAACATCTGGTTCATACCCGAGTATTGCATATGAGCGCCGAGGAAAGAGTCCAGCATGGATCCCACCAGTCCTGCTACACCTCCATACATGATTATGGGCCACTGAGGGTCTGCCAGGTGCAGGTCATTGACAAACAGAAGCTGTGTCACAAAGTAAGCCACGCCCACTGTGAGACCACCCAAGAAGCTGGAGACCAGTCCAACAGTGGTGACTCCACCATTAGTGCCTGGAGGGCAAAAGCAGAGAAGATCCACATAAGTTCGGGATGTATTTGATGATGACGATGATAAAATAAAGAGTGTTTTTAATCTGTTTGCTGAACAAAGATAATAAGGATAGTCAGGTATGACTCGGGTACAAAGGGAACACTAAATTTCACACATGGCATAAAATAATGAGGGGATGACCTCTTATATCATAAAGGTCAAAGGTCAGCTTCACAGCTACACCATCATGTTTTGTTGAACACGTCGGTTATTCAACAGCATAAAATTCCACACACAGTGAGAAAAATGTCTAAATGTATGTTTTTCCACTGAACTTAATCAATGAGATTTCAACCTTAAAATTCCAAGTTCTTCATTACATAATTCATACAGGGCAAGTGTGGGTGTTATATCCAATTTGATGATTAATGATGATGGTTTGTGACTCGTGGAGTCGCAACAAATTTTTTGTTTGCTATGTCTTGGGGTGCATGCAAATAACAAATAAACTGATTCCAATTTTTCTGATTCTAAAACCAGACTAAACAGTTTAATAGCATCTTTGTATTATTCAATGCAAAGACTTGGTAGTCTTTGGTAGTTCTTTCACCTTTTGACTGCTGACCAAAATAGTTTGAAGACACCACTAAGGACTGTGATGTATAGAAATTCAATGTATTATCTCCTTGTGCTACTTTTTAGGGTGAGAATTTAGCAACTGTTAAGGGACTGGTAGTGCAATAGTGGTTCAAGGACATGATCCAGTCAAAGTCCTGACCTAAACAATATTGGGAATCTGTGGAGGGAGCTGAAGACCAGAGTGATGGGTAGGAGACCATGCAAACAGACCCAGCTCGAAGCTTTGGTCTAAGAAGAGTGGACCAAAATCCCACTGGGGACAGAAGACAGACTGTGGACACCTCAGAGGAACAAATCAAGAACCAAGGCTTCTCTATTGACTATTAAGAAAATACATTGGACTTAGAAAACCTAGAGTATGAATAATTTTGACCATGGCATTTTTTTTTTTGATCCACTGATAAAATACTCTTGAAATAGAGTTTTTCTCCAAGTATAATTTGTTCTTATTCCCTCACTTGCATATCACATGTTAGTCACAAACAAACATGAGGAAACTCATTGTTTTCATTACCAATAAATAAATACATACATACAAAAATAATCAGAAAATATGACAGAGGTATGAATAATTTTGAGGATGACTGTAGCTGTAACTGTTGTCTTTTCAACTGTCTGATCAGATGGAGCACCCAGTTATTAGCAGGTTTTATATAAAGGGGCAAATCTGTTCAATAAGTCTTCAGTGGATAATAGCTTTATCATTGCTAATCTGAACAGTTACAAAAGAACTAACAGCTCCTTCATGATAGTGGGTCAGAAATTATTTTGTATGCATTGGAAGAGCTAGAATAGAGATGGCTTTCTTTTGTGTCTCACCTGCTGGAACCTCCTCCCAGGTAGTGATTAGTTTTGGCTGTGATTGGCTGAGGACCGGCCCCACCTCTGACGCCCAGGTGTCTCCAGTGCTGCAAGCCAGTGCTCCCAGTAAAGACAGACACATCCACGAAGCAGAGTACTGTTTCCCAAAATCAATGGGGATCTCACCAGGACCAACCTGAAACAGAACCAGTGAAATGAATGTAGTCTTACTGACTATTTTCATGAGGGCAGAAGTTTGTTCAGTTTTGGTTTTTTTTGTGTTTACCTCTATCATATAAAGCAGTGCCAGCTCTGTGGGAACTCCTCCATTACAAAATACCTGGACCCAATTCCTCTGGCCACCTGACATGAACAAACTTTAATGCATTAATATCCATGGTTAAAGGAATAAAAAAAAACCTAAATCTAACTCCTCCACTCACCTTCTTTGTAATCTGCGTCAATTTTCTTCTTGGCTGCTCCTCCCCAACGGGTCAGTCTGGAGGAGGTAATGAAAAAGGCCAGTAGAGATGAGAAGAAGCTGAAGTTGGCCATCGTCAACACGAAGCCCACAAGGAGAGCTGGGGAAAGACATTTTACATGGTTCATATCACTTTATCCAATGAAAGGAGCAAAAGTACCAATAGGCATTTTGTTTATAATAGGGAAAATCTAAATGTTCTCACAACTTAAAATTCTAAAATGTGCGATGCACAACCCTAGCAATTCTGCAAAGACGGTATCTACTGATGGAAACACAGATTGGAAATGAAGCTTTAAGTATAAAAATTATTGTTATTTTAATAATTTTCTACTTTTATTTTTGACTTTCCATCATATATTTCTCAACTTCAACTGGTTATAGAACCAATATTTTTATTTTTTGCCTAAGTAAGTACTTCATACTTATTTGATGTACTTTCCCACCTGGGTTTTGGTGTTCACATTAAAAAGTGGATTAGACCAATAATATCATTTGTAAGCCATTCACTCTTTACCGTGGAACCCGACAAGGGTGCCTGTTGTTCCACCTACTTTTTATTTTAGCATTTGAAATGGAGGTGAAATGATTCTTGAAGTACTAAAATAATTAAAGTATAAAAAATATTCAAGCAAATTAATTGCCTCGAAGATTTGTTTAATTCATGTCAAAGTTTATCAGGTTGATATATCACTCTGGCACCTCTGCTATCACTGTTTCACACAGACATCTGAACTGACATACTGTCTGTCTGAACACGTCAAAAGATGCTCGACGCCACAGTTCACTCAACCATGTCTATGTGCTCAATTGTCAGTAAAAATTATGGCAGAAAGTAACAGTATGCATAAAAAACAAAACATGTCGGAAGTTTGGGACCATTTTACACTGTGTAAGACAGACAACAGTGTGCGCATGACAAAATAACGTTAGAATTACCCTATTATATTACCCTACCACCTGAACCAAAAGCATCCACACATTAACAGCACTTCCTCAAAGTAGACTCAGACCTTTATGTTTTGCTAACTGATGAATACTAGCGCCTGTTAGCATGTAGCCTCACGTGTTGTAAAATGTACCAAGGTAGTGTAATTATTAGGCTACATCTGCTTTGACATATCCAGACCCTATTGTTTGACTATATTTACTGTCTAGCTATGTACTGTGGCCAA